>SNQJ01S0022180.1:31542-75042 GCA_010110895.2 Picea sitchensis | reverse complement strand
ACTACTTTCAGTGATCAAGGTACAACCATACTCACCGAGTATATGCCAGGAGGCAACCATGTCCATTATAGGGATGATATTGGTGGTGACGAGCACTTTCCTCGGTAAGAGGGAGTGTTGAGATTTGGGTACCTTGGAAGGTGGTCCCCCTTGTGTTTGTGAGCTTCTAAACACATGAAGGAAGCACTTTGTACCTTGTACTATGTACTGTGTCTAATTTCACTTTCACTTAGGAGATTTAAGTCAAAAGTGAAATTTGGTCATTTTAGCCTAAAGTGACAATTAATTTACAAAGTGGGTGAATTAATAGACATAAAGTGAAACTATGAAAACATAAATAAAGTGAGTTTTGGTTTGAGATTTAGTTGAGATGATCTCAACCATTGATTAGGGATGAGATGAGATGAGATGATCTCATCCACCCATCTTTTAGGTTTCCTTATGCTTCTTAAAGGAGGGCGCAAGGGGCAAAGGAGAACTCATTCACTTGTATGTTCACCAAAAGAGCTTGGAGAAGGGAAAAATGATGAGAATTGTTGCATTGGGAGAGGCTAGCTTGGGCGCATGCTTCCATGGAGAGACACATCTAGCTTGGAGTCTCAGTTATTTAATGGGGAGCTTCCAGATCTAAGGAGGGAACACTTGAGGAGGAGGGTGCATCATCAGTGGAGAGGACTTACACCTATCAAATTGCAGTGAGGTTTGTTTTAGAGGGAGGCTACTCATCAATGCTTGATTACTGTGGAGGGGTTTCCAGATCAGAGCTTCCAATTGGCATCTGCAGCAGATTCAATGGAGTTGGTAGCATTTATGAGGGGCGCACCATGTTAGGGCGCACCTGCTTGGCTTGGACTTGTATTTCAACTTGAGACAAGCTGTTATTGTAACATGTTCATCTATATTTTGTACTTGTTGTATTCCACCATCTATTCTCCTCATTTATAGACATATATCCCAAACAGGTTTTCCCCGGGGGGGTTTTATCCAGGGTCATGTTGACCAAAAATACTTGTGTCAAATTTATGCATGCTTAGAAGTGTAGATCAGCATTTTAAAGTTAAAGATCTAGAGGTAATGTTATTTGTTTTAATGTATATCGCATGTGCTAACATTGAGTAAAGAAAACACTTGCAAGGGCACCTTAAAAGAGCACTTAACCATTAAATATTGAATATAAAGTTTGGTGATTGTTTGTTGTCTTAAAACAGCAAGAGAAGATGGCCACACAGTTGAAACTTAAAGCCATACTAAGGTCAAGGACAGACCTTAGGTGGCAGCCTCATAGGACCTCAGAAAATCTACAAAAACTAATCAAGGTACACATTGTAAGTAAGGAAACTCTCACAAGTGTAATGAAAAAGAAAAGCTAGTGTCGATATTGACAAAATCTTATCGATAATGAAAAATCAATATCTCATTAATCAACACCTACAATTCCAATTACAATTAAAAAGCCATCATTCACCGCTGAGGAAATCATATCTAAGCTCAAGGGCACCAACACAAGACACTATCAAAAGCAAGCTCCACTACAAGACACTATCATCACCCTACTCATAGAAGTTGTCACATGGAAGAATCAATGTACTAACATCACATGACACAAAACTGAATCCATGTTCCTAAATATCGAGATGTCAATTTGACTTTCTTTCCAAAGGTATACTCAGAATCATAGTCAAAGAATCCCTAATCAATTTTCTCATTGTACATATATGAAGAGAATAAACTTAGGGTGGATTCACCCCTTCACAATGTGACAATATTGTTTAGATCTTCAAAGCTCTAAGTGTCTCGTTTCCTCAACAGTGTTAATAGTAGAGAAAGAAGTAAAGGCATGAATGAAGACATAGCTCCTCCTAACCATGCTTTGAGGATAAAGCATCATTTAAAGAGGACATGTAATGTACATAACCTAACTAATGTGCATTCCAATTGGTCCACGTGCTTCGTCATTCCTATTATCCCATTTGGCTTTCTTATCATTATCAGTGGGGGTTGTTTCATTTCCCATGGTAATCCGATAAAGGCCTTTACTTCTTAATAAATCTTCCATATGGGATTTCCATTGGAAGTAGTTGTTGCTGGTAAGCACGACAGTGCTTGTAGAAGTCATATTAAATATGCAGATAACGCGAATTTAAAAACTGAAACTAATGATCTGGATGGAAAGATCTCGAAAAGTTATGCGGTTTTAAAAAAAACGACACTGAAAACGGACTTTCGATGTGTGAGTTATGTCATTTTTAAAAAAGGCATAAACGGTAACCAAATAACCACGTAATAGTGTAAGCTACTTTATGAAGTGGCCCACTTTTATAAAGAGAAGTGGGGATCACTTTTACAATGAGGTTACCTTATAACAGAAAAGTTGCATGCAAAATAAATAACTCTAAAATAAAATATAAAGCTACTTATAGTGATTCACTTTTATACTTGAAGTGAAATGCATTTTACAATTTTTAGCATGAACTTTTTCAAAAAAAGTAACAAAAGAGAGACTTGAACTCAAGACCTCTCACTTAATAAGGCAAGTTTTAACCAAATGGTCTAGCAAAACATATTGTAATGTTCAGAAAAAGGATTGGGGGTGTTGTTGTTGTTGTGGAAGACGGCCTTGGAGAGCATGCTCCAAAAAAACTCTTTTCACACAAGAAAAAAATTTCGCTTCTCGATGACAACAAGGGTTAGATCTCGGTTAGCTTACCCGGAAGATGCACTTTGGTTAGATCTCGGTTATTTTACCCGGAAGATGTAATCTTTTCTATCTGTTGTTTCTGATTTGCTGGAGACGCAGCCAGCAGGGGACAAAGAGCTCATGCAGATCTAAAAGAGTAGTAGCTGGAAACAAAAATACAAACCGAAATAAAATCAAAACTTTGCATTAATAAACCGGCCTAAGTGGTCAAGGCTATCGGGCCGTGGATAAGTCTCCTTGTGTAGGGAAAACAGCAGTTGATCTTGATCTACAGGAAAATCAAGGTGTTCTCGCCCTCCTGCTAAACACCCTGGGTGGTTGTCGAACATGGTAATGAGTCAGCTTGAAGACCCGCCTCATACAGGTGACTGACTGCAGCCCAGCTGCTCACTCCATTTTCCGCATTTCCGCATTACTTTGGGTCAGAGGGACTATTCCAGTCACTGTATACCGTTTACTGAGGAACACTTTTCAAGCCACCAAGTCACTTTGTCTAAAGAGCACACTGTATTACAAATGATCCATAGATAAGAAATACGCAATTTTTTTAAAATTTTTGGTAAAGTTTGATTTCATTTCTGCTTGTATTTTTTATTTTCCAAATGCCACCTTGACTACAGATGCTCTTTTGTCCCATACTTAAAGGGATCTCTCGGCAAACTGCAAACGTATAGAAAAGTAGATCTTCCTGTGTCAAACCCAGATCTAAACCTTGTTGTCATCGAGAAGTAGAATTTTTTCAGGTGAAAAGAGTTTTTTGAGCATGCTCCGGCCGCCTCCACAACAACAAATAACACCCCCAACCTTTTCCTTCCAACATTGGCACATATTGCCAGACCATTTTGTTAAAACTTGTCTTATTAAGTGAGAGGTCTTGAGTTCAAGTCTCTTTGTTACTTTTTTGAAAAAGTTCATGCTAAAAACTTAGAAATGCATTTCAATTCTCAAGTATAAAAGTGAATCCTCACTATAAGTAGCTTTATATTTTATTTTAGAGTTATCATTATCGGTACGCAACTTTTCAGTTATAAGGTAACCTCATTGTAAAGCATCCCACTTCTTTATATGCGCCACTTTACAAGTAGCTTACACTATTAATGCAGTTATTTGCTACTGCTTATGCCTTTTAAAAATGACATAACTCACACACTAAAGTCCTATTGTCGCTTTTTTAAACCCAAGATAATCCTTTTCGGTGATCTTTCCATCCGTGACTATTAGTTTCCGCTTTTAAATTGCTATCCTGTGATATTTAATATGACTTCTAAGAATCAGGTTACCAAATAGAATAACTACTTCCAATGGAAATCCCATATGAAGATTTATTAAGAAGTAAAGGCCTTTATCGGATTACCATGGGAATGAAAGAACCCACCGATAATGATAAGAAAGCCAAATGGGATGTATTAGGAATGACGTAAGCACGTGGGACTAATTGGAATGTACATTAGTTAGGTTATGTACATTGGCATAACCTTTAAATGATGCTTTATCCCTCAAAGCATGGTTAGAGGAGCTATGTCTTCATTCATGCCTTTACTTCTTTCTCTACTATTAACACTGTTGAGGAAACGAGACACTTAGAGCTTTGAAGATCTAAACAATATTGTCACATTGTGAAGGGGTGAATCCACCCTAAGTTTATTCTCTTCATATATGTACAATGAGAAAATTGATTAGGGATTCTTTGACTATGATTCTGAGTATACCTTTGGAAAGAAAGTCAAATTGACATCTCGATATTTAGGAACATGGATTCAGTTTTGTGTCATGTGATGTTAGTACATTGATTCTTCCATGTGACAACTTCTATGAGTAGGGTGATGATAGTGTCTTGTAGTGGAGCTTGCTTTTGATAGTGTCTTGTGTTGGTGCCCTTGAGCTTAGATATGATTTCCTCAGCGGTGAATGATGGCTTTTTAACTGTAATTGGAATTGTAGGTGTTGATTAATGAGATATTGATTTTTCATTATCGATAAGATTTTGTCAATATCGACACTAGCTTTTCTTTTTCATTACACTTGTGAGAGTTTCCTTACTTACAACTCTGGATTAGTTTTTGTAGATTTTCTTCCGAGGTCCTATGGGATAAGCACCTGGTCTCACCCTTGACCTTAGTATGGCTTTTTTGTCAACCTGCGGTGGCCATCTTCGTCGCTTTTAAGACAACAAACAATCACCAAACTTTATATTCAATATTTAATGGTTAAGTGCTCTTTAAGGTGCCCTTGAAAGTGTTTTATTTACTCAATGTTAGCATACTTTTATATATACATTAAAACAAATAACATTACCTCTAGATCTTTAACTTTAAACGTCAGACATCTACACTTCTAAGCATGCATAAATTTGACACAAGTATTTTTGTTCAATATGACTGATAAACTCCCCGGGAAACCCTCGCTTTGGGATATATGTCTATAAATGAGGAGAATAGGTGGTGGAATACAACAGTACAAAATATAGATGAATATGATACAATAACAAATTTTGTCTCAAGTTGAAATACAAAGTCCAAGCCAAGCAGCTCTAACATGGTGCTCTCATAAATGCTAGCAATTAACTCCATTGAATCATCACAGATGTTAAATTGGAAGCTCCTCATCCGAAACTCCACTGTAATCAAGCATTGATGAGTAGCCTCCCTCTAAAACAAACTTCACTGCACTTGATAGGTGTAAGTCCTCCCCACTGATGATGCACCTCCTCCTCAAGTGTTCTCCTTAGATCCTGAAGCTCCCCATTAAATAACTCCTGAGACTCCAAGTTAGATGTGTCTCTCCATGAAGCATATACCAAGCTTGGGGCCTCTCCCAATGCAACACCTCATCATTTTTCCTCTCCAAGCTCTTTGGTGAACATGCGCGGAATGAGTTCTCCTTGCCCCTTGCTACCTCCCTTTGGCAGCATAAGGAAACCTGTAAGATGGGTGGATGACTTCATCTCATCTCATCTCATCCCTAATCAATGGGGATTTAGTTGAGATGATCTCAACTAAATCTCAAACCAAAACTCACTTTATTTATGTTTTCATAGTTTCCACTTTTATGTCTATTAATTCAATTCAATTTTGTAAATTAATTGTCACTTTAGGTTGTGTGTACTGACCAAATTTCACTTTGACTTAAATCTCCTAAGTAAAGTGAAATTAGATTAATGCGACATAGTACAAGGTACAAAGTGCTTCCTTCATGTGTTTAGAAGCTCACAAACAAGGGGACCACCTTCCAAGGTACCCAAATCTCAACACCTCCATCGAGGAAAGTGCTCGTCACCACCAATATCATCCTTATAATGGACATGGTTGCCTCCTGGTATATGCTTGGTGAGTATGGTTGTACCTTGATCACTGAAAGTAGTCTACACAGATTTGCTCATTTTGTGTGATCTATAAATGGAATTGATTCTCCATCTATCCAAGATCACCCATATCTCAACATTATCACACCAAAGATCTACACCTTGGTCTCCCCAATTAAGGATTTAATTCTACTATTGGCATCTCATCAAGAGTCTCTGGTAATATCTCGTACCAAGAGTCATCAACTTTGCCTCTCGCCAAGTAACTTCCACCTAACGTATAACTCCTCGACCGCCTGTTTTAGCTGCGAGGGCTCAAGCCTGTGGTGCCTCAAGCCCTCCTCATCAGCCTTCCATGCTCTCAAGTTGTAGCACCAACTGGGTTCCGCTTGTTGCTTTGAAATCAGAGCCTCCGGTGGACCAGTTGACCCACTCTCAAGATGTCTGTGGGACACCGAAGTCTCCTAGCCTTCTAAGTCATCACAGCAGGAGTCAGCCACCTCATCAACTCTATCTCCCCATCTAATTTTGGATGGTGTAATAGCAGACAGTGAAGTCACAAGCGCACACCCCTCTCGCAAATTGATCACTGAACTCTATCTCCTCGGCTGTCGCTGCTGACCCATCCTCGCCAGTTTCTTCTCTTTGGGACACTGCCTCGCATATAGTGATCCATCTCTCCACAAGAAAAACATCTCACTATGATGATGTCTCTCTCTTGCCCACCGGATGTTGCTCTCCTCCTGTGGGGCCCCCAAACTTAAATCCCAATCTCCACGACTGTCTCTTTGCCCCTTGTCCAAAGAGTAAGGTCCCCAACACTCTAAACTGGACCGTTGTTGTTGTTGGTCCAAAAGCCCTAAGCATGTTTTCCATCTCTCCTCGGATGAAGTTAGTCATCCAACATCCCTCTCCCATGTAGGTGCATAACCTCCTTTGGAAAAATGTCGATAATGGTCGGACTCCTGGGGTTTGGTGAAGCTATTCATAGATTGTCTCACCAAAGAGTTAGGTTCACTCACCTCTCCCACGGGCTCCAAGCTCGTCTCTGATCTAGGGGTAGCGACCAAGGAATGAAGTAAGACTCATCCTCGAGACGTAAATGCCCCCTCACTGACCAAGGAAGAACCATCTTTCGGTTCTAATTAGAGCTCTCATATAACTTGCATAAAGATGCCTACATCTTGTATGCATAAGTCTTTCTAGTAAAGTGGGGAATAATATGATCTCAAACCGCATAAAAAATGGTCCTCTTTTTCCTGTTGTTCTCTTCTGAACTCCTCGGCCACCAAGATGGGAGTAGTAATAGGAATGACAGGAACAGGTGCCTCAACCATGTCCCATAGTTCGAGGTCTCTAAGACAAAGACGATCCTCTTCTTCTAAGGTGACCAATTTCTAGCCCCAACTAACCTGTCCTCAACACGCATCTATATCGGCTACGTCTACAAACTCAAGGGCCACTGACATGCTCCAATGCAAGGAATCTGCCTCACTCCTCACAACACAAAAGTGAAAAGGAAAGTGCTTAAACTCCCACTTCACTCCTAAAGTGTAGGTGTGAAAAATAGGGTTGTGCCAAAGTAGCCTCACCCATGTCCATGCAGGTGTGAAAATAGATTGTTCACAAGTGTCAAAAATCAACCCAACAAATCTTCCCACAACCTGGCCCACAAACACTGCCAACTAGTTGTCCAAAATCTGCCCCGAGTTGTCCAACTAGCACTAAATGAGAGCTACCTTCAGATCTGAAGTTTACCCACTGTTTTGGACTAAAAACTTGTTGTCCAAAACAACCAACAAATCTGATATAAAACCTCACAAAACCTGCCCACAAAGTGTTCCAAAATCAACAAGTCTAGGCCACCTTTAGCTTTAATACCATGTAGATTTTTGAGGTCTCATGAGGCTGCCACCTAAGGTTTGTCCTTGACTTTAGGTATGACCCTAAGTTTCAACTGTGTGGATGTCTCTTTGTTTTAGGACAACAAACAATCAAATTAAAACTTTTGCTCAATATTTAATGGTTAAGTGCTCTTTATGTGCCCTTGCAAGTGTTTCTTTTACTCAATGTTAGCAAGTAATACATGCAATATACATTAAACAAATAACACTACCTTTAGATCTTTAACTTTAAATGTTGATCTACACTTCTAAGCATGTATAAATTTTGGACATTGTGTATTTTGGTCAACATGACCTTGATAAACCCCTTTGGGAAAACCAGCTTGGGATATATGTCCATAAATGAGGAGAATAGATGGTGGAATACAACAAGTACAAAATATAGATGAACTCGATATAATAGAAGCTTGTTTCAAGTTGAAATACAAGTCCAAACCAGCAAGTGCCTAGCATATGCCTTCATAAATGCTACCAACTCTAATCAATTTGTCGGGTATGCCAACTGGAAGCTCTTATCTGGAAACCCCTCCACAGTAGTAATCAAGCACCGATGAGTAGCCTCCCTTTGAACGTAATTTCACCAGACTGATAGGTGTAATTCTCCCTGATGATGCGCCTCCTCCTCAAGTGTACTCTCCTCCTATCATGGAAGTTTCTACCAAATAACTCCTGAGGACTCTAAGCTAGATGCCCTCTCCATGGAAGCATGCTTCCAATCTAGCCTCCTCTCCCACACAACAATTCTCATCCCTAGTTCTCCAAGCTCCCTTTGGTGAACACAAGAATGAGCCATTTGCCTCTATACCCTTTAAGAAGCATAAGAAAACCTAATATGGGTGGATGAGATCATCTCATCTCATCCCTAATCAATGGCTGAGATCACCTCCAATAATCAAAGTTCAAAACCCACTTTTTACTTTGTTTCCATGTTTCATTTTTTTATGTCTATTAATTCAATTGGCGTTGAGAATTAATTGTCACTTTAGGCTAATGATTAAAATTTCACTTTGATTAAATTTGCCAAAGTGAAGATAGACACAAAGTACATAGTACATTAAAGTGCTTCCCCTCATGTGTTTAGAAGCTCATGAACATAAGGGGACCACTTTCCAAGGTACCCAACTTCAAATGCTTTTTCTCCTAATTACACCTCCTATTTATATTTTATATTTTATATTTTGGTTTTGCAAACACTCTCGGTATTTTCTCTTTCATTATATTTCCGAGAGTTTCCTTACTTGCAATGTGTACCTTGATTATTTTTCCCTCTCCGATTACACTCTTTATCTATAGTTTGTACCTTGAATTTGCAAACAATGTTGATTCAAATGGATTTGCATGTTTTTTTTTCCAAACTTGGGAACAAATATGCCATTTATTTTTAATTTTTATCATTGTTAAAACAGGGTTTCAATGTGACTTGTGTTTGACCTTGTTAGCCCCAATTAACAATTAGCTCACAAAGATCCCCAATCAATAATTGGCTCACAAGGAGTGTAACACACAAGTGGGATTCAACACATGGCAAGGATAACTTATCCCTCTTCTACCCAATTCTAACTAGACCCAAGTGGACATTCTAGTGATTTCATCTTCCTTTGATGAATCTTTATTTAAATTTCTCTTGAGATCTTGCATCTTTTGTAGTGAATTTAATCATTTTGAAAGCCCACCTCTAGTACATCTTCGATATCCCTTGATGAGGGAGCTTATATGCATGTATTCGTAGTAAAGATCTCAATGTTGTGTGGGTGTGTTTCTTTTTTTATTATCTAGAAAATGCCAAATACTTATTTCTCTTTCCAACGGCCAAGGTGAAATGCCCAATACATCCATGACCAACATAAATGATGTTGATAAGCCACACAATGAAGTGGAGGAAATAATCATTAAATTGATACCCAAATTTTTCACTTCAAATCATTTTCATTAAAACTAGCTTCTACATTATAATTGGTTTGGAAATTTGTAATTGATTGACTAACTTGATAAATGTATTAGCGATAATGATGTATTTTCCTTCCATAATCACATTTATTATTAATTCCATAATCACATTTATTATTAATTTTAAGTAACATTTAATTTGGAACTTTTAGAAATAAATTAATGACAATTGAGAATCATTTTTAATTTCAAACTTTTATTTAATTTGAGAACCGACTAAAAAGTGCACCTTCCTTCCCTTAATATTCCACTTCACATACTTTTTGATATCCTTATTTTGGAAGAAGATTATCGAGTTACTTTCTTTTACCATGTTTATTTTATCAATAAATAGTTTGCTTTTTATTTCTTAAGAGAAGTAATATTTTGAATTTTTTTCTTTTGTTTTTTTTTTTTTTTTTTTTTTTTTTTTTTTTTTTTTTATTTTATCTTTGTTATCATTTTTAATAATGTTGAATATTCGCACTTCATATATAATGGTGACAATTTTAGTAACTAAAAATGAGTTATTTGGTTAAGATCATAATTGTTACAACTTGGAAGTGAATCTAATTAGATATGAATTGATCCTTTCTCGACTCCTTTTCTTGTAATATCTTCATTATAATTCCCATTTTAATTAATTCCTATGTAGATAAGGAAGTGTGATTATGGTCAAAGCCATGTAATAATATGCAAATTGTATTTCAATGTTTTAATAATAAAATGTTATACCAATTGCTAAGGGGACATGTACATGAGATGGGGGATGAATTAATCCACAAGAGGGGAAATGCCTAGGATAACACAAGAGGGGTCCAAGGGGGGAATTACCCAATAATATTAATCCAACCCATTTTCCCAAATTTTCTATTTATATATGAAACTTCCACCCTCGATTGAGTGTTTCCAAGCCAATCATTGAATGCATGTAAGAGGGTGGGTGTGAGTGGTCACATCCCAAATTTATCGGGAACATGGGGGTTGGGAGTACAATCAGCTTGTGGAATAGTGTGAGTCAAGAAAGACAAGCCAAAGAGAGGAAAATCATATGGGTAGTAACAATGTTCCTTTACATTTGTTTTTGTGCATTGGGAGAAGGTAGAGAGAAAGAAAGAGAGTTTGGCTACCGGGTGCAACCATGGAGGGCTAATTCTAGAGCAAGTTGGAGCATATTTGGAGCATATTGGTGATAAAGATTGAAGAACCATGTTGTCAAGCCTAAAGAGTGACCTCTTGTGAACGAAGTTTCACTATAACAACAAATTTGTTGTTGGTCTGTTGGTAGTTTTCCTAGCAATAGGTTCCCTTGAGTTCCCAACCGAGAGATTCTTGGTTACCCCGCGGCCAAAGAGACTTTGATAAGTGAATGAGACTCTTGAGGGACTGCGATCAATGAAAGGGTACATTCCTTTGGCTAAAGTGTGTTAAGAGGAAGAGAGTTGTTGGAGAATCATGATATCTATAGCAAGATATTAGTGGGTTGTGAGTTTATGAGTTGTTAGTGGATAGTGAGAGACCACCCCTTTGTGATTACTAGCCTCAACTTGGGGTTGACTGGATATTGAGATTTGGAACATTTAGTCTAAGGTTGGGTGGAACGCCGTCCAAGCAACCGGTTGCAAAACTTTGGTTTAAAGATAAGTGTTTTATCTTGTTGTTGAGTTATTCACATGTGTTATTGTTGTGAATGAACTCAGTGGTAAATGAGAATGATTTTATATGTTGTTGTAATGAGTTGTTTATCTGCATTTCAAGGTTGGTTATCAGCATGTTGCAGATGTTTCTATTTTATGGTTGTAGGCAGCTAACTGCTTTAATTTGTAGTTGAAAGTTATAGGAAATTAGTTAACTATAATGAATTATTTAGTTAATGCACCTTTACTTTTTATGAGTATTTCACATCGTAATGTTTGTTAGATGGGCTAAGGGACGTTACATTATAGTATCAAAGACCTCTGGTTCAAACAATGGGTTTGTATGGGCCAAGATGGTTGCAAATTCATGAAATTTTCTATTTTAGACGTTGTCTATCATGGATTTGGGGAAAAACAGAGAACATAGCAAAATCCCCAATTTCGCGGAGTGAAATCCAGGTTTAGATGATTCCAGATAGTTTAAGAGGTTCCATGGAGCCAAACAGTAAAGTTGTAGATCAAAATTCAACCTAGAATGGTCAAAACTCAAGTTTTAATGATCATTTTATAGAGTTGTAGGGAAATTTGGTGAATAAATGGTCGAGTTCGCGTTTGATCTCAAGATCAATGATCGAGACTGGCCTTGATAAATTTAAAAATTCATAAGGTTTCACCCATTTGAAAGTATTAAAATAAATGGCCAGGATTCATTTTGGGGATTGTGAAACATATGAGATCGAAGACCCAGATTCACCTACATTTTGATCAAAAATATCCGGAAAGGTGAGGCTCGACAATAGACCGCCAACAACCGCTGGTTAGATCGACGAAGTTTTACGGGCGTTGGAAATTCACCAAGAGAAATGGCTCACTCTAATCACCTGCGGATGAACACAGGCTCTAAGAGAGTTAGGAAAAGTTGATACAAAATTAATGACCGAGATTATCCTTTGATTATAGATCGACCTACTCCAGATCAATAAGAGAAAGTCGTAAAATTTCCATGGGCGTTAAAGTTCACCAAGAGAAATTGTTGATGGTTGATGGTCGGGTCGACCGAAATGATGAGGAGTTTGGTTCATCCATAAGACATTTCTGACCCTTGAAGGCCAATGGTCTGGGGATGGCTGAATCTACTAAATTTTTTTCAATTGTCGATGGTCGATGGTCGGTGGTGGGGCATCGGTCGATTCGACAAAGTAACGAGCAACAAAAGTCGTCAATGGGCCGATGGTCGACCAAATTCAACGAAGTATTTTGAATCAACAAGAGAAGTCACCGATGACCGATGGGTCATTGGTCGATAATCGACAGATTTAGTGAGGAATTCCATTCACCAATAAATATCACCGATGATCGACGATTGAATCAGTGGTTTTGTAGTTGTGTACAAATTGGGTGTCGGGGAGTTGGGCCGATGGTCGATGGTTGTATCGATAGATTAAGAAAAGTGTCACGTGTGTCTAAAGGAAAGTATCGATCATTGATGGGTGATAGAGTTAGATCAATGGTTGTTGTTTCTCATGATTTGAGATCAACGGGTAAGATTTAAAGGGATATTAACACAAGAAAATAGTCAATTTTATGCAATTTTTTTTGGTCTTTGAAGGTCATTAACTTGCAGATCATTTTTTAAGGCCTAAAACGTAGTTTTGTAGCTGCATCAAAACCCATGAGAATAGAGTGTGCATGTTATCATGCAATTTGTACTTGCCCAAAGCCTAAAGACAAGTAGGCTTAGATTGATGTGTCAGCTGAGGTAGCCCTATCACTATCACCCCACAGGGTACCTCTTTCTCTTTAGGGAGGAAAACCCCACTCCAAGGGAGATGTCCCAAGACCTAATTGGTTGATGAAAGGCAAAAAGACATAGTGAAAAGCCACCCCTCTCTCTAGGTCAATCAACAAAAGAAGTCAATTTGGTAAAGTTTAAAGGGACAAAGGAAAGTGAAAGTAGGTTTGTACCTACCCCACCAATGAAACATCAAACATTAAAAATAACAATGATTTCAATAATTACAATCAGTGACTTCTTAGACAAATAATGTGTTGCTAGAACAAGTTATATAAAAAGATGAGATTATAGCATCAACAATGTATCTTGAAAATTGTAAGTTATGATGACAAGACAAGATATAAACGGGCTCGAAAACTTGATAATACTTTGTCACTCACGATTTTTAAGATTAACACAAGTCAATAAATTACTTAATGGTTTTCGTCCAAACATTTATAACAAATACTAATTAACATGATGGAAACAATGTGGAAACCACTTCAAAATACCTATAATAAAGAAATAAAGACACTACTTCAATATCCAATGATTATAGTTTGCTTAGTACTAATGCTCAATGATTTTATGGATGTTTTGCTATTGTTAGGTTGCAAATACATTATAACAACAACTATGACAACGGTAACAACTTCAGAATTTTCACTTTAGAAAGACAATTAAACACACACTTTAACACTTATTTATAGTACCTTTCTTATACAAATTATGGGATGACTTAGATGGTTAGTGGGATGATATAAGCTGCAAAATGATAGTTGTAGGAATGATTATGACATCAACAACTTGGTTGTTAATATTTCTAGGTTAGTTTAGCAAATTAGTTAAGGTTAATAGAGAATCAAGTAGGGAATTGAGCTTGAAAGCTGATGATCCTTGTCAGTTGGGTCAAAGGAGGGATGACTAGGCCTTCTAGGGTAATGGAGTCAAAGATGGCAACCTCTTCTAAGGCTACTAATTAATGACAATAATAATAAAATTCTAAGAGGAGAAAAGTCTTGGAGGAGTAGCAACTTAAGTCCCCTAGGTTTGACCTCAAGAAGCAAAAAGTGCTAGGGGTGTAGGCACTTCTAGGCACTAGTGCCTTGCTCTCCTTAGATTTTTTATGAAGTAAAACTTGTGCAACAATTACCAAATGCAAACCTCTTAGATACCAATTTAGGGCTCTAGGGTTTCACCTAGTTACCAGATCAATTTAGAAAGTGAAAGTTTTGACAAATAAAAAGTAAGTAGCAACTTAAGTTTCTTACTTCAAGAATTAAATACACCATACAATTTCATAATCTTGTATGAGTAAATAAAACATACAATAAACCATTCAATAGATGACAAAATGCAGATTCTACTTACTTGCACCAAGAATAATCAAGGAATATACCATGGAAGATCACCATAAAAATCCAAAAATTGATCCAAGTTGCAAAGATAAGCCTTAAAAAAGAGTGCATCCTCATTATTTCATCCAATAACCCTAATAGGGCTTAAATTTCAGGACCGCCTTGTCTCCAAGGACAAGTTTGATGAAAACGAATGTCACTTTCTGCCTATTTATACAAAATTTAACCTAAAATTAATTTCACTTCATAATTACTGGGTCAACCTGGCCAAGTTTTTACGTAATTCAACTGGACAAAATAAAATTAATTCACATCAAGAATCACCTCTGTGGTGACGTCGCCATGCCCCCTCTAGGGTGATCGCTGGAGCCCCTGGCAAGGGAACACCTGTGGTAGGAAGGTGAAACATTGGCCTCCAAAGGCCAACCTTGCCCATAAGGTGCTATCGAAACCTTCATAAATGCCATCCAAGATGACAAGACTAGTTTTGGATGACGTCTAGGGTATCCATGATGACATCCAGGGCTGTCAAGGGATAACATCCATGTGGGAGGAGCAAGATCCCATGGGTCTAGGTTTTCCAAGGTACCTCCAAAGGAAACATCTTTCTTCCTCCTGGAGCAAGTTTTCAATCCTTGTCATGCACCTTAGTTGGGATGTCAACATCCATCAGTGGAATTTGAGCCCCATGAATGTCCTGGATCTAACACCCTCATGTGCACCTATCCACCGGGAAAGTTCCTACAACAACAACAAGTACGCCATCCATGGGTCATAAGTCACAAGGATCATAGCATGTAAATCACATCCACCAATTAAATTACCCAAACATGTGCATCAAACCCCTCATTAACCCAAACAAATGCTCTCAAAGACGCTATGCAATTTGACAAGTTAGGTTTGGAGAAGGTCTCAGGGTGTCCCATTGGGCTAACCTTCCTTAAGTTTGGGGTAAAGCCTCCAAGTGGGATCTAGTCCAAGTCATGTAAGTGTATATGTACAAGGTAACATTTGGCATGGGTGCATGTGATAATAGGGAAATGTAAAGTCTTCCATGTGGGTGCCTTAATAGAGGGCTTAGTTAAAAATCTTCCTCAGTGCAACCTTTTTCCTAGCCCATCTATTGCCTTTTACTCTTTAGCTTTATTTCTTTTGATCTTTTCATCTTGTACTTCAAGGGAAATAGTTGAGAGACACTGTCTTGGCTTGATGACAAGAGGTAACAACGTTATCCACAAACATTTCAATGAAGTAGAAGGTTGTCCTGTTGAAACCCCTTTCTCTTAGTTATTCCACCAAGAGACACTACCTCGACTTGGTGACCAGATAGGGTGGTAGTAGTTACACCGCTTACATGCCCATGGTCATAATAGGTCGGTTCATGATGAGACCTCACATCCATCAACTAGTACCTTGAGTGTTTATGTTATCTTATTGGTACCCTTTTCTTACTGAGAATCTTTCACTGCTTTCTCGGGGATCCCTCGGGCTTAACATTTCTGGTTTCAACATTGACTTCTAAATCTTTCCGTACTTTTACCCTCCTGCCTTTAGCCGCTTTTTCCCACAAGGTACGGTACAACTTTCCTAGTGTATCCAATCCCAAATTCCAAACAAGGATAGGGGAGATAAAAGGAATAAATATGGAAAGTGGTGGCATGTGGAGGGAACTAACGATGACTTTATACAGATCCACCCAATAACAACCAATCCTAAAGGGAAACCAACTTAATAGGGGAACCATGTCACCTCCTTCCGTATGAACGAAAATAGCATACCCTCTAAGAAAACATCATGAAATGAAGAAAGAATTCAATACAACATGTTCAAGTGCTTCAAAAAATCGAGTGATACATACCATAATACCTGCACTCATTACCTCATGGATCAATAACCATCTATGATACAAGAACAAACCGATGGTGATTTATGCTGTTGCTACTGACAGAGTAGAGGCACTAAAAATGAGAAAAGATGGGCCCCCCAGGACCATGCTAAAAGTCGATCCGACTCTCGATACTCCATGTATAGGACCCGTGTGCCTCAAGACATAATCTCAAGGATTTTATTCCTAGGGTAGGGGATAACAATGCCAAAAGTACAAAATGTGATAAAGTACACTTTGTCTCTGCAACTCAAATAAAAATAACTCAGAGAGAGTTATCCAATGATTTAAATGGTTCATAAAACGGAGCTCCTCAGATGAGATAATTAATTTCTAGAGGGAATAAATCCATACTTAGAGGTCCATTTGGGGCAATAAGAGAAGTCGATGGAAATATTACGACCCATAGGATCCAAATCCAGAAGTAATATTTTGGTTATGGGTACCTTAAAATGTGTAGGAAGAGAAATAAGACACATGTAGCATGTAGGGATAAATTGGGTAAAAAACCTAAATTTCTATCCGTAATTCATAACTTTCAGCTTGGAGATCGGATTTGAGCAAATGAACAATTGTTGGAAAGGTATTGAAGAGTAGAAATACATCTATCCACCCGTAATTTATAATCGTGGAATAAAATATTCTAGAAATCAATAAATAGATTTATGTAGCAAAGAAAGAGTGGAAAATGCAACATGTAAATGTTGTAACTTTGCTAAGAATTCAGTTTGAGGCATGGTTACAACCATTGGAAATTTGTTTGAGAGAGGAATGCATGAATGGAATAAAAAATTGAATTTGTGCAATGTGTCCTTTATAAATTAGTGAAGAAATAACCGATACTAATGGATGGAATTTTTTATGGTGTGCATGTTCTAATAATAATTATTACATGCACATTTCTTGTAGAATTAGAGGCAACAAGAAAACAACTTTGGTTACTATATAAGGACTTGAGTTATGGAAGACACTCAAGGATATTACAGCCATGAGGGCGACATCGAGGGTCTCATGATGTTAGCATTGAGGAATGCTAGACAAAGTCAAAAGGAGAAGAGACGTACAGCCCCAGAACTATGAGAGCCCTGCATAGGGAAGTTTAGATCCATAAGGATGATAATGAAATAATCATGAAGGTTCAGGAAGAGATACTTCAAATTATGAATATGTTGCACAAGAAAGTCAACAGCACCTGAGATGGAAGAAAGCAACTAGTGCTAGAAAAGTGTCCGCATCTAGATCCCAAAGAAAAATGGATGAACATGGAAATGATAGGGCAATCAAGAAGTACGCTGAGCATGCACCATCATTCCTCCAAGGAAGTTCACTAGAAGAATTCATGCAAGTTTGGGGCCAGGGAGAAAACCAAGTGTGTCTCATATGTTTGAGGCAAAGGAGAAGGTTTGAGGGAGACATCTCTTGGTAAGGTGAAATCGAAGATCAAGCCACCAACTTTCTTTAAATGGTGCTATTAGGAAAGGAGGATGTTGAGAATTGGTCATTGGAAATGAAGAAATATTTCTAGTCCCATGACTACCCATCCCAAGTAGAAGCTAGAATTTCCACCCACCACTGCGTGGAAAGGAAACCATGTGGTGGGACCATCTTAAGCAAGCCACAACCTTGATGAGAATAGGATATCATGGAGGCATTTCAAAGGAGATTTCCAAGAAAAATATTTTATGTCTCGAACATTACAATGAAAGGGAGATGAAAGAGTCTTTGAACCCGCTAGGAACCATGACAACCTGGACTAATATGAAAAGCAGGCCCTTTGAATTGTTAAAGTGCTGTTGACTCTCATCAAGGATGAGGGATAGTGAAATACAAGAGTTCTTCTATGTGTCACCATCTTCTATAATGACAGATTCAATATGATAACCCCAAAACTTTGGAGGAATCCATATGGAGAGAAAAAAATCTTTATGAACAAAGTTTAAGGAAGGGCAATTCTCCAAAGTGCTCAAATGACAAGATGAAGTGTAAAATGGATCAAAGGCAGAAAGGTTTTGGGGTTTCACCCTTTTCGAAAAACTCCCAGGAAAATCAACAAGTTCAGTGAACCCAAAATGAACACAAGACTGTGGAAACATTTTTGAAAAGGCCAAGGAAACAACCCTGTGACACGTTAGATGTGGAGGGAAATCATCACTTGTATAGGGATTTCCGTCACAAAGGAGAAATAATGTGGATTCTCCGCAACCTTCAAGAGGGACAACAACAAATACATGGGAGGAAGCATGCTTAAGGATTTATGCAGCCTTGGACAAGCAAGTTGAATATCAATCCCCCGGGATTGAAGTGGAAGGTAACATCAATAATGAGCCCATATCACTCTTTGATTGACACAGAGCTAGCCATATAACATGTAAAATCCTAATATTGTTGAGTGGTTTCATTTGAAAAGAAGTAAGCATAATAAATCTTTGTTAATTAAGTTCTCCATAGGGGCTAAAAGAAAGATCAATGAGTTGGTTAAAGATTGTTTGATAGACATGAATGGTCTATAATGAAGGTAGATGTAAACATCAAATTCATTGGTCTATAAGGACTGCCTAATTGACATGGATTGTTGGAAAACACCATGTTGTCCTAGAATGTTACAACAATAAAATTGTATGGCCCTTGATGAAGGAACAAGGAAAGATTCAAGGCATTCTAAGAGATATAGCTATTAGAGAGATTTCAGCTATACAACTAAAAAAGAGTTCGTGAAGGGATGTCATAATTTTGCAGCCCATATGGAAGAGACAACCAGAAATAAAGTGATGTAAAGCAATTGAAGACCATCTGATCTTGAGGGTTTTTGAAGATGTTTTTGGGGAGATACTAGGATTTCCACCAAAAAAGAGACACGTGCTGGATTTCTCTATTGATTTGATGTTAGAATGAGTGTCCAAGACACCTTATAGAATGGACACACCAGAATTGAAAAATTTTCAAATGAAACTTGAAGAAATTATGAAGAATGGGTATATACACCCAAATGTGTCAAAGTGGGGAGCCCCAGTTATTTTTGTAAAGAAGAAATATGGAACCCATGGGCAGTGCATTGATTTTAGACAACCTAATAAGGTCACCATAAAGAACAAATATCTTTTTCCAAGAATTGATGACTTATTTGATCAACTAAAAGATGAAATAAATTTTAAACAATGTTGACTTGAGATCAAGTTATCAAAAAGTGAGGATAACATATCATTTAGAACAAGGTATGGCATTATGAATTCACAGTAGTACCATTTTGGCTATCAAATGCCCCCCAATAATCTTACATGTGTTTGATGAATGGAGGCTGAGGGAGTACCCCAACACTTGTGATTGTTTTCTTAGATTATATACTCATCTACTCTAAGTCGGAGGAGGAACATAAACAACATTTAAGAATGGTGCTGCTGGTGGTTTGCGAGAACATAAATTGTATGCTAATCTAAGTAAGTGCATCTCATCAAAAAAAGATCTACCACGGCATACACTCTCAATAGATATGATAGCAAAGTGGGATCATGAGTAGATAGGATGCTATTAGAGGATGTACAACACCAAAGAATATGATAGAGGTTAGATCATTCATGGTTCTTTCCAATATTACCAGAGATTCATAAAATCATTCTCAAAGATTGGTGGTTCCATTTTGGACTATCAAATGCCCCCAATAATTCATAGTGTGTTTGATGAATGGAGTGTTGAGGGAATATTTGGAAAATTTTGTAATTGTTTTCCTAGATTATATACTCATTTATTCTAAGTCAGAAGAGGAACATAAACAACATTTAAGAATGGTGTTGTAGGTTTTATGAGAACATAAATTGTACATCTAAGTAAGTGCATCTTTTATCAAAAAAGATTCACTACTTCCGCATACAATTTCCAATAGATATGATAGGCAAAGGATCATGAGAAGATACATTAGAGGATGGCCAACACCAAAGAATATGATAGAGGTTAGATCATTCATGGTCTTGTCAATATTACTAAAGTGCTCATAAAATCATTCTCAAGATTAAAACCAATCACGTGTTTGCAAAAGAAGTGAGTGAAATTTAAATGGACTTTCAAGTGTGAAGAAAACTTTCAGTAGTTGAAAGAACTATTGACAAGTGCACCAGTCTTAAATATTGTTGATCCAAATGAAGATTTTGTTGTGTGCACGGATGCATGTAAAGAAGGTCTCACTGGAGTCCTTAGTCAAAAGGATCATGTGGTATGCTATGAATCCAAACAACTAAAAGAGCATGAAAGAAATTATGCTTCCCATGATATAGAGTTAGCAACAATTGTACATGCATTAAAAAATGTGGAGGCATTTAATTTTATGGGGAAGAAATTGATCTAAGGACATACCTACTCATGGTTTCAGCATTTGTTTGGACAACCAACACTAAATTCTAGACAAACTAGATGGTTGGAATTTCGAAGTGAATATGACTTTGGAAATTAATCATATAAAAGGAAAGGCAAATCAAGTGGACGATGCACTCAACAAGAGAGATCATAAAATGCATATTGAATCCATCAACATGTACATGAAAATGATCCGAAGATCAAATTGTTGCAGATAAAGTCTAGATCAACACTCCGTAAAAAATAAAAGAGACATCACATTAAGGTAATTTTCAACAAAAATTTAAATTTTATGAGTTGAAAGAAGATGAAATTCTCACATACAAAGGGCGTGCACCGAATTCTAGTGAGATGAAAAATGCATTTATGAAGGAAATTCATAATGTACCATGTTGAACTTGGGATATCCAAAAACAATTGCAGTTGTAAGAAGACAATTTTTTTTTGCCAAGAATGAAGAAAGAAGTGAAGCTAATTATATAGCTAGATCTCTAGAATGCCAAAAGGTCATGCGATGTATTTTAAAGAGTGGGTAAACCATCTCGATGTGATGACATTCCACTCAATCCACAAGTTACGTTGCAAGCTCCTCTCATGAGTGAAAATCGACTTTGTGGTCCTGATCAACCTACAAGCAAGCAGATCGTGAGGAGAGACATCACATCAAGCACAGCATTTAACCAGGTGGAAGAAGTAGCACCCAATGATTGATTGTATTGCGCAGGATTGTTACAGCGGTTTCTATTCGAACAAGTCATCACCAAGTTTGATATCCAAGGGTATTGGCTACTTAGGATCAAGGTACACACTTTTATGAACATAACAATTGCTAATTAACCTGAAAGGAATTTTTGGACTCATCATTAAAAAGAGTACAATCATATCACCCTCAGGATAATGTCATAGTGGAAGTATTTAATAATATTTTAGAGAATTCTTTGAAAAACACATTCTACGCTATTGGAAGACATGATTGGGACTCTTAATGATCCCCACGATATGGGCATACAGAAATACCAACAAGAAGTTGACAGGGTAGTCACATTTTTTGGTTGGTCTATGGACAGGAAGCATTGATGTCAATGGAGTTCATTCTAGCTAGCATGTGCATTGCATCCATCATTGAGCTCTCAGATATGAGTGCAATAGAGGAGATTGGCGCAGCTTATTCAAGCTTGAGGGAGGACCAGCTTTGGTTGTAGGATTCCATCTCATGTAGAGCCGTAGAGAAGGCTCCGGCAATAATCGACACATTAAATCCAAAGAAATTTCAATTGGCGACTATTAGTCCAAGTAAGTTCAGTATGCAACACCTAAGGAAGTTCCACATGTAATCGGTTAGGTCCTTTTTTATGTGATACAATAGATAACTGCGACAGGTGTTGCAAGGTTGGGAACCTTGGATGGATAGGTATTGAAGTTGAACAGAATGGAAGTCACCACTCTAGAGACAATGACCTATCCAGCACAGAAACCCTTGTATTATAGTAGGTGTACCATAGTAACAAGAAAACCAAATAAAAAGTGTGAAAAGGGAGAGAAAATCAATAAAAAGGTAGTGATAGAAAGGAAAAAGACAGTTTAAACCAAGGTAGCGTAACTTCATGCTATCGGGACTGATCATCATCTCACACAAAGTGAACACTTTGCCAAGTTCAAGGAGAATATACTGACAAACCTAACTACGACAAGCAAAACACTATTGCACAGGTTAGAACAAAAAGATCATTAAAAGAAACTAGGAATGGAAAACACAGTTGGACAATCGACGGGATAGGTCATAAAAGCACCATATGATAATTCAATTAGAAAAGTTGTCAAAAATCACGACAGATTGGCAATACAAGGGAAAACGTCTAACGTGATTTTGTAATTAAGATGTATTATGGAACAACTCATCAACCAAGGTGGTGGAACGAAAGTTAGATAAAAATGGATGGGATACGGTCAAAATGAAAGCACAAAAGCATAAGAAGATCATTAAGTGTAACTCATCCTTGCATACCACTAGGAGAAAACAAGAGAGGCCCAGTGAGAACAAAGCCAAGCTACAGTTAGTAGAGAACACACACTGTGACAATTAAGGAAGCGGTCACTCTAGATGAATGGGGAAAGATCCACTAGTAATACCATTGTTTCCCCTTGGGATGAGTAGGGAAGGAGATATGTTAGGCAAGTCTACCAACCTGACTTTTATGCACTAGGACATTATCTATGAACCAAGAGTTTTGGAGCTGGCTAGGGACCAATACTCATGTGTTGAGCGCATACCAAATGTAGGGACTCACATCGTTTCGTACGTAAAGTTGCACAAAGAACGGATTGGAGTTAGTATCAAGTTTGGGGGTTATGAATGCTTCATGACATTAAATGAGAAGGAAATGGATCAGGATCACACTGAAAGAGAGGTTTCCTGGAAATTGGCTTTGTATACGATTCCCAAACTAAACTTGAAGGATTTAACAAGGGAATTAAGCGAAGAGGAGGATAGTATCGGGCTCAATAAACTTTAGCATATTATCAATAGAGAATATGATTATAGGAAGAGGAGGATTACAAATTATTTATCCTCTGAGAAGCGATGTTTCCTCCTTAGGCAACACGCCTCTTGATGTCTTCGTTTAGACTTCATTCGTCGACAGGAGGGAAGATCCCTTCAAGAGGGAAAAATATGACCCTACAAGGTATAATATGGGTTGTCGCCATGACCTCGGCGAATAATCCATGCTAGCGCCGACAGGTCCGGCTTTAGATGACCCAAGGAGTATGCGTGCTGTAACCCACAAAGCCCGCAGATAGAAGAAACTTTCAAGGTTTCCATGAATGGTTCACGCGAGTGGAAGAACATGGAAAACCCCGAAAGGGTTTGGGATGAGCCACATGTGAGCAAGTTAGCCCTGCTGGACAAAAGTACGCTTTGATGTGAATCTTTTGGAGATATACCCAAGTAAGGAGGGAAGGCATGTAGAAGGAGGAAATCACATAGAAGGAATAAAGAGTGGTGCATAGGTGCAAGCATGAAGGATGGACAATGTAGGGACTAGACAATGCATGCATGTAAGAAGAAAGTAAGAAAGCTGTAGAGAAGGAAGCCAGCGGACAACAACGCAGTAACTTTCAAAATAGAAGAACAACAAAAAAGCTATATAAAGAATCCAGGAAGTAGAAGAAGGAAAACATCCAATTAATTGAAGCTGCCCATGCTATGCATTGTAATGGCTATGACATGCATTGTAATGGAATATTTTGTGATAGATAAGAATAGGACTTTAAGCCCTAGATTTTGGGTATAATATGTAATGGGTAGGGTGAAAAGAGAGAGCTAGAAAGAGATAGAGAGCAAGATAGATAATGTGATAAAAAAAGTGTGAATAATCCATAGCGGTTGAGATTATGTAAGAATCATCAATGTAATCAGTTGATATGATGAATAAAGACAACATTGAGAGATAATCTTGCATCATGTGTTCTTTACTTGTTTATGTGTGTTTATAAATGATGTTGTTATACTTCACAGACTAGATTTAGCATATGGATTGATTATGATGCAATACTCATGAATGAATGTAATAATCAAGATCACACCTAAGATAGAATAAGGAACAATGAATCGAGCATTCGCCTCCCCTTCCCTCATCACAGTAAAATTTGGCTCACAGATACCTCGGTGATACTTCATCCCATTGTAGGTGGATGCCAAAAGGGTTGGTGTCTTGATGGTTTGTTGGTCATAGTTAAACTGAACTTTGGGTCTTACAACCCGTGCACGCACAAGAGAAACTCAACATGATTGGATTCAGGAGGTTCGCTAGGAACGGTTGTAAGACCCCAAACTTTCCATACTAATCCAAACACTACAGTAGGATCCACAAGATTCTCCAGGGTACTCATGGTATCATGACAAGCTTCATATAAAGGTCGTGATCTATTAAGAAAACAATTGAACCTTAAATCCACCATTCTCTCCTCGCTGAAGTTTCATGCCTTTTCCACCCTCGGGCATTAAGCATTTCCTGGTTTGACCGTACCATGAATGGGTCAAATGTTACTTTTTCTAGGACAAGATGAAACAAGACATCCACACCTTGTGGATGAAGATACTTGTCAACGCAATATAGGAGATACCAGCCCTAGGAACACTCCAACCACTGATTCCACCTACTATTTGACAAATATTTCTATGGGAATTCATTGTCATTTACCTAAATTAGGAAATAAGTCAGCCATCATGGTAGTAGTGGATCTGCCTTTCCAAATATCTCTCATTTCTATGTTCTCAACCCATGGCATGCCTCTATCTCTATTATTTATGACCTGTAATTCCAACTTTTACTAGCATTGTCTAGCAAGAATTGTTCAAACTCCATGGCACTCCAATTGCATCTCAACACAAATAATCATCCCCAAACTAATGGAAAACCATAAGCCGTCAAAAAGTGTTTGGAAACCTATTTAAGGTGTTTGTTCCACATAAAATCAATGGGTTCAAGCATACCCCTCAAGGAATGAGTGGTGGTACAACACCTCATACCATACCACCACTAACATGAGTCCCTTTGAAGCAGTATGGACAAAATACACCTCGGTTCTATCATCATATACATGCTTGTGTCTCAGAGGTCCAGGTGGTGGATCAAACGCTTACAGTTCCATAGGCTATTCTCCATACCTCAAAGAAAATTTGGTCATGGCTCAAAAATCACATGAAACAACAAGCAAATTTAGGTCTGCCTCCAACATGAATTTGTTAGCAAGGTGTGTTTTTTCGTCTACAACCTTATAAGTATAATTCACTCAAAGCAAGGACCTGCTGAAACTCACCCCCAAATTCTATGTTCCTTATCGTATTCTCAAGAGAATGGGATGAGTGGCCTACAGTTAGACTTGCCCACCACCCCATGCTCCATTCCCTGCTTTTCATGTTTCATTCTTAAATAAAGTGCTCGACACTAGGTTCTAGGCTCAAACCAGTCTAGATGATTTGGATGAAGAAGGTTCAATTTGGTTGCAGCATACAAGCACTTGACCAAGGTAAGCCAGCTCGCCTCAACCAAATGATCCACATAAATGAAGTTTTAGTTCACAATGGAAGGACAATACGTAAGATGCCCCCTGGGAGCCGACTACCATTCTCTAGTAATTTCCCCCTATCTCAAGCCTTGAGGAAAAGTTTGTTTTACTGGGAGGGTATGTTAGGGACCCAACTTCCCCTAACCCCTCACATAGGTAGAATAATATATTTTCCATTTAATAAAGGTCGATATTAATAAATAAGGCCTAGTTAATAAGGTGAACAAGTCAAATGTAAGAAGACCTAATAGAAGCTTCCACTTCTAGAAAGATCTTCCTCTATATTGTTCTTTTGGTAGATAGATTTAGTATAAATAGGAGTTGAGGGCCTGAGAAGTATTTGTCTTGAGAATTATTGTAATAGAGCATTGCTCTCATGGAGGTTTCCCCCTCGAAGAGGCAAGTGAATATTGCTCGAATTTCAATAAAGGTATAATTTTGGTGTGTTGTTCTCTATATTATGTTGTTCCATTGGTAATTTATGTGATATTCTTGTTTCTTCTCAATATAACACAACCAGGTGCATAACAAATAGTATATTGGAGAAAGTCAAGCGCCCCCATAGGAGAAGACGTGAGGCAGAGCATTGAGGAAGTGGCAGAGGATTGAGTCCATGCACTAAATTATGAGAGGCTCTGAAGAGTGACCTATGTTTTTGCCTCTACAAAGAAAAACCTCCACAAAATTTAATTCTGGAGGTTTTCATATGTAGATTGTGAATTAAATTATTTTTCTTCTAGCAACTGATGTTGTTGTTTTTGTTATCACACTAAGTTGCCATGGGTCTTTAGCCCTTAGTTTTATTTTTTCTAAGCCATTAGATTTTTAAATTTTGATTTGTTTCTTAAAGGTGTGATTTACTTAGGTCACCTTAATGAATAAAGGTTTAAGTCATGATTCAAATGTTGATCCTCACATAAACTTTTGGCCTAGGTTCATTTTCATGACTTATGTTTTGATCCCCTTCATGATTTGACACTAAGTTTGACTCACTCTACGACCATCTTGACTTGACATGTCACCCTCCTCACTCATGCCTCCGTAGCCTTTCCATCTTGTTCCTTTGTCCTATTCTTACTGGTCAAATCATTTTTTAAAACTGAGCGCTACCAAATCACTAGGAGTTTTCATAGCGCACTCTCTGTCCTTCATATTTTACCATGATTTGTTATCATAATGATGATGTCATGTCTACCTTGTTTTTATCACCATGGTTAGTTAAAATATGCCTTCGAGGATTCATCTTTATGAGCTTTGCTAATGGTTTTCAAATTTTGAACGTTCAAAATCTGCACAGTAAAAACTACCAGTTCAGACCAATTGGCAGTGGCGCTACCAGATCAGATGTTGAGGTGGATTTGGAGGTCGATTTGCTCATGATAGTCTCCTAAAATTTCACTGAAACTCCGAGTTATCATCATTCTCTAGGTATTCCATGGTTTCCCTCATCTGCATGTAAATTTTCAAGGAGTAATTATCGCTTGGAGTTTGGGTAGCGATTGTGCCTGCTTAATTGGAGGAGATATTTTCCCTCGGGATTTCCTATCAATATTTCTTCCACTCAAACCTAAAGTCACCATCACCTGGTTATCAGTATTAAGAAATCTAATCGCCATGCTCCAGAGTTTTGAGTGCCCTAGCAAACTTTATCTCATGTATGCGCATTGTTCTACCTAGAATCCTTGCTGAAACGATGTTGCCTTTTCCCCTGCTTCCTCTACCTTTGAATTGGATTGTTTTCGACCCAGTTTTCAAAGACAGTTACAGTGATCCCCCTTCTTGACCATATGATTATTCCTCAGTTTTAATATCTATAAACTATCAAGGGTGGGAAATTCACAACCATCATTTCCTAAGCTAGCAACCAGTCTGAGTGAGGGGAAATTCCTGGAAAGGGGCAACCACTATTCACTATCAAATTCCTTTTGGAGTCTGACTCTTTGTTTTCCTGGTCATCACCACTCCATAGCTTTTAATATTTTCATCATAAACTATGGAGACTCCTCAGAAGAAGAAGTCGCACAAGGGAGGTAATGTGGTTAGAACTGAGCCTGCAGACATGCATTTATTTGAGGTAGAGCCCATGTCTAGAGAAGTTTTTCAAAGGGTGGGCTACCTTACTTTCTTCCAAAACATGCAAAGGGGTCATCCTGACCTCGCAAGGAAATTTTCCTTACATTTTGATTGCCTGAAGACTAAGGTAGGGAACCTAGAATTTGAGGTGTCTGAGACCTCTATTTCAGCAGCTACATGGATCTCTATTTCTAGAGATAAGTGGTTTAAATCCATGACCTTGGATGCATCCTTTTCAAAATAATTCCTTAATCCTAAATATCAAACTGAAAATATATCCAAAGGGGTACCAAGAAGTCATCTAGTTGGAGAGTTTGACAAAATGTTGAGAATCATTCAAAGGTACTTCACATGTGAGGGGAGGTTTAATACACTATACCAGTCCCATATAAGTCTTCTGTTGCAATTTACTGGCAAAGATGAAATGAACATTCCCTTCTATTTGTTGAGAAGCATAGGCAAAATGTAAGATAAGGTTCAATCCAAATCAAAGGCAGTGGATACTAGCATTTTTCATTCTGGGTTGATTAGAATGTTGGTTTCTGAAGAATTGAGGAAGAGAAACATCTCATGGGAACACTTCATTTCTTATACTCACATGAAGTTAGACATAACAACTACTCCTCATTCATAGATACCAAGCCCTTTGTCATCCACCAGTGTTGCTCCCATAGGAGCCAGCAAGAAAAGAAAGAGTAAGGCCCCAATTCAAGATCAAGAAGCCATTAAGGAAGTTGTAGAAACTAAGAGGGAGGCCCACCATTCTCTACAGAGAGACCTTTCACCCCCTACTGCACTAGAATTATAATAGGTCCCTTCCTCTACTAAAGTCACAGCCAAGAAAGGAAGGAAACTACACTTCTCTTCATCTCCTTCAACAGCTAGCACCAAGGTCATAAAGCCTTTCACAAGGTCATCAACTCTCAAAGGGGTTGTTAAAGAACAGGTCCTACCAAAGGTTTCCATCCTAAAGAAGAAGAGAGATAAGGGAAAAGGAATTAAGAATCTTGTTGAGATAGAAGAGGTAATCCCTATGTAGTAGGAAGAAGAAGCCATTAAAAATCCCGATGAGACTGTCCACATCACCACTCCACCTGGAAACCAGACCTTCAAAAGATTGATTAAGCAACTCAAGGAAGCTAGGAAGGAGGTGTCTCGTCTGAAATCTAAAGGCCTATCTGAAAGGATTCAGATGAAAGAGCTCATGGATGGTTACAACCACACTCTTGATTTAGCAATATTTGCAACAAGAAGAGCCCAACCTCTTCATGGGCAACTCAAGAACCTCTATAGGAAAAACAGAGACTTTCAGTCTTAGAACAGAAATCTCAAAGCACAGTTGCAACAATTCCAAGATGAGATGGCTCAAAGAAACTTGAATGTGTTGTTTGAAGCTATTATTGAAAAGGAAAAGCCAATAGCTAAGGAAAGCATAGCTTCAATGAAGAAGCCTGTTAGTGCTAAAGGGAAGCATGTTGTTGAAACATTTATTAATTTTCTTATCTTCAAAACTAAAACCTTCCTTTTTCGGGTTTTGGCTTTTCATAAAGCATAAACCTCACTATCGTTTCCAAAAGGTCGGTACCGAAATCCCGATAAACTTTATTCTTTAAATAATAATAGGCAAAAAACCAAAAATGTTATAAAAGTCCCGACGCACTTTCTGTAAAGTTTTTTTTTTTGAATCACGAAAAGCTTAAACCCTAAAGGAGTTAAGACTAACCTTCAGAAGTTTTTTGGGATTCGGGGTTTACTGAGAACATATTTTTTAATTCATTTCCAATTGCGGAATCCCGATCCCCGATTTCCTGAAATATGGAAGTTACTAATTATTAAAGACTACGTTAATCGTATCACAATTTTGGGATTCGGGGTTCAATGATAACATACCCCTTGTCATCATGATTCCCAAAATCCCAAAACACGAAGTCTCAACTCATAATCTGTGTTTAAACTGAATTAATCTTGTTTTGGAAGTTATTCCTTAATCCTGATTAATTAATTCACTAATATGAAAATTTAAGGTTTAAGTTAATCGTATCGCAATTTCGGGATTCGGGGTTCAACGATAACATACCTCTTGTCAACACGATCCCCGAAACCCTGAAAGAATCAAAGTAGGTTTAATATTGATTAATTAATTTACTAAAACGAATTTAAGTCCTAATTTAAACTTGTCGTGATTTCACAATTTCGGAAATCAGGATTCAATGATAACATAACTCTTGTCAACACGATCCCCGAAATCCGGAAACGTGAAATCTCGACTCTTAATCTGTGTTTGATCTAAATTAATTTTGTTTTGGAAGCATGATTAATGACAATCAAACCTTTTAGGTTTGTTCACATTTCGGTTTCCGATTGAATGAAATTTTCTGAATTTTGAATTCAAAATCGCCAAAATACGACCACTTTAATAAAGGTTAACTGATGATATGTGACACTAATGCGTCTCTTAGTAAATATCTACTGCATTCAATGTATTGAATTCTTGTCAGTTGTAACAGTACCTTCATCGTTAAATGAATTAAAAGAGAGTTTAAAGGTCTATGTTTCACAACATATTATGTTTCATACTATCAAGCGTAAGACACATTCAACCGAGCTAATACACTCATTTTCTGTGACAGGTTTTTCATCTAACATAAAGTCATGGCACCGAAGAAAGCAGTGAAGAAGAGTGAATATACAGAGGAGATGCGTAACCCAGAAGGAGATAGCATATCCGACACTACACCACACGCCATCAACTCAATTAAATCCTGGAGACAAATATATGAACTCCTAGATGATGAAATCAAGAATTCTCCTACTGATTCCGAGAATCACTTTCGGGATATAGCAGAATCAGAGCTTCATAAGATCACAACGCACCGTCGGCTTATGGCATGCAACGACATGATCAATTGGGCCTTGGATAAGGTTGACATCCCGACAAGAAACATTTTAAATGATCAAGGGGTCGTTGTCATCTCATTCAGGCCAGAGCATATACAAGTAATGTATAAACTCTCACCAAATCCTAAGTACATTTATAATGCTGAGTTTTTAGCTGAATTTCAAAGGAAGAAGTGTACTGAGGTAGACCGAACTTATCTCGATTTAATCAGAGAATGGTGGATATGTCCATCAAAGTTTAGGGCCGATACCCATGGGGTTTATGCCACAACATCTTTGAACGAGTACATGGTCTATGTAGCCATTATGATGTGTAGACTTTTTAGGAAAATGAATCTCTGCCATTTTCTTGCTGAATGGGTCCCCTTTTTAGAAGAAGCATTGGAAGGATGCACTTTTAACTGGAGCAAGATTTTGTTTGATAACCTAGCTCAAGAGGTTTCAAATTACAAAGTTGCAAGATTTAAAGGTCAGCCAATGGATTTTTATATGTTTGCGTACATCATGGACGCAATCTGCTTTGTGAATCCATTTCCCCTGATGAATTGGAGTTGGAACATAGCCTACCCTGAACCCATTCACGAGTATCACTCTGTGCTATGGGAAGAAAATGCTAAGAATGCATTTTACGAAATTTTTCATTTCATAGTAATTCCAATGCATAAGATGTTTTATGGCTCTGAACCCTCTCGCATTTTTGAGCCAGTCTTGGAAAACCTCAAAGCAATAGCCGACTGGTTCATTGATGAAAACTTCTCTTACATTAGGGTTTATGGGTGCTCAATTCCCCCTCATGCGCTTCCAAAATTCCTCTCGGGCAGACTGGTATTGAGGGAGGTATCACACCAAATAGTGAAAGGTGGTATCAGAATAGAGATAAAGGTAGCTCAAAAGAAGTCATGGCCAATCTTCCTTGTACATATCGGGAAGTTTTTATTGCTAAACCTAGGCCATTCTAAAGTGGAAGTTGAAGCACTAGAAGAAGTTAAACTAGTGAATATTGAACATAAAAAACATGACCCTTATCAAGTAGTAAACAAACATTTGATGCAATGCAATATGAAAGTTTATGAACATGAAAAATCTGTTTATGATGATATATTCAAAGAGGTTAAAACCTATGATGAGGTTTTGAACAGGGTACAGTCCTTATCACCCGACTTACAGAATAGTTTCATGTCCTTCCAAAGTCACATGCAAAGTTGTTTGCCAAAGATTTTGTAGGGTGAATCCACCACTCCTCCTCCAGAGAAAGAATGGCCTCCCCCAGGGTTTGAAACAGAGTCACAGGATACAACTACTGCAAAGGGAAAAATGAAGGAGATTGAAATACCTTCACAAGAGATAGAGGTTCCTCAGACAGAGAAATCAGAGTCAAGGAAAGATAAGGAGATGGAAACACCCCCAGAAATCGCTGGGGATTTTCCCCAAAAAATAAGAGGTACAGCATCAACAGAGCTTGGAAGACCTATCACTTCTTTGACCCCATTACAGTCTACCTATGGAGAACCCCAAATGGGAGCTCTATATGTCAATGATCTTGAACCTATTTCTAGGGATGAGATTCCTTCCTTTGATTACTTCTTCAGTAAAAAATGGAAGGCTATCCTGAAACAGGAAATGCATCCAAGAGGAGACATGATGATTAAAAAGCACAAGATCATTGTAGACGGACAAAAACTTGAAGAAGGTGAGTTTGCTACAGAAATAGCAGGCACAATGGGAGCCTTAGCATCAACAAATTTATACTCTATGAGTAATTTGAGAACTATGTTGCAGCAGAAAGATCAGATGATATCTCAGCTACGAAGGCAATTGAAGGAGACTGAAAGGATTATCAGTTGGGAGATAAACAAGGGTCTGTAACAAACCAGATCCAATGACATTCAAGAGATTCAAAATCTGAAAGCAAGCTTAGATGAAGCAAATCTGAAAATACAGGTCAGTCAAACGCAGGTCTTACAGCAAGAAGAAATAAATAGACAATTACAAAATAAGATTAATTCCATTCAAAATCAAATGGTAGAGTTTGAAATCTTCCAAGCCCAAGCTTTGGAAATACATACAAATATAGAAAAAGAGCAACAGGGAGTGTTATTTAAGCTTGAGTTTATTTAGAATTACTTTCTGGGAGCAAGTAAATCTTTGGAGAGTATTCTCCTGAAAGAAAGAGAAGTGAAAACAGCCAGAACAACCTTTCAAAAAGAAGTGGCTCTTTCAACAAAAGAAGAGGTCAGAGAGATTCAAAAGCTCTCTGTTTCAAAGCATATTAAAGGTGATGTAATACTCAAAGTGTGGGAGGCAAACCTCGCAGAAAACAAGAAAATAACTAGAGAGGTTAATGACGACTATCAAGGAATTTTTGACCTTTTAGAGAAAACTTCATTGAACATTGGAAAAAACGACTGTCCAGGGTTGTTAGGAGAAATTAACATTGTCAAGCATCAGTTGAGATTCAAAGAGGATCTGGAAGAAATTCAGGTAGAGATTCCACAAATAAAGGTAATTAGTGTCACTCAAATTGACAAATGAATAGTAATGCCGAACTTAAAGTTGCAAACTATTAAGTTCACGAGAAAGATAATCGAAGACCGTCTACTAGAACTGTAGAGAAATTTTTTCTTATTTGAAGCAAAGGATATTCCAGAAGCTCCCAGAGTTTTAGTGCAGTTTCTAGGAAAATGTATTCATTGTCTTAAAACAGAAGGAGGAAGTTCATCAATGCAGACATGAAATATTGTTTTGAATATTTTCATCATTGGAATAATAAAGCAGTTAAAATAGAAATGTAAATGGTTTGACATTGCTCATGCATGTAACCGTTAGTCTTAGGAAGTTAGTTAATCACCAACGGGAAAAAGGTTTGGTGATCATGTATAAGTACAACTTCATAAGACTAAGAAAGGGCTTTAGGTTTTTTGGGAGCCGATTGTATTAGAAGTTTTCCGATTTACAATGATATAGATAATGCAGAAAAGATTCCAAATTCTGTCACCTTGAAGCTATGTGTTCCTTCACTCTGTTTTCAATGTTTTTTAACATCTTTCATTCCATGTATTTCTAATGAATGATCAACTATAGTTTAATTCAAAATTATACTGTAGCTTGAATTTATTTGATTATCTAATCATTTACAGATTTTCCTCTGTGATTGCTATCAGCAGTTTCAAGACCTGTAGGTCATTTGGATAGTTATAAGGTACACTTCATCATAAATCTTGTTTTTCTCTCCTTCTTCTGTTATGATTTGAGATTCTTTTGTGATTAAAGCCTCATATTTTTCAACAACGTTACTTTGTTATTATTTTAATTTTCTCAAATTACCTCAAGTACAGGAAACGACCTTTACTATTATTATGTTATTATTTTGAATTCCTAAATTCCTTTTCTATTTCATCCCACAAAACTAAAGCGATAAACTTTAAAATTCTTTATAATTTAATAAAATTTTACTCCTCATGACTGTTCCAAATAATAGATAGCCTAACGTAGAACCTGGCCTTCAAGATCAAAATAGCATTGCTCTGAACTTATTTAACACAATCTTGCAAATAGCAACTACCAGGGTCGAATTAGAACTCTTGTGGGCAGTTATTGAGAGAGATATCAGCATCCAAGAACAATGGGAAGCTAGATAGAGACAGTTGAGAAACCAACCCTGATTTACCCTTCACATTTGATTCTTACCCCTTAATTCTTATTATTCTTTCGGATGCCTTGACGGTATACTTTATAGCCTTAAAGTATAAACTCAGGAACAACATCTTTTTGGCTCCGTTGTCGAGGAATGAAGAAACAAAACTTTTCCCTGGGAAGAATGACATTGACACTTTATTTCTTTGATAGTGAACAAAGATAGAAAACTTTCTAATCCTACCTTTATTATTCACTTGGTGACTCCACAGTTAGTAAATTGGCTATTAGCCAAAAGAACACCAGAAAAAACCCAGATGACAAGCAGACCTTGCCAGTCTCAGATTCGGAAAAGATTTTAAAATCATGAAGATCCTTTAGACAAATCATCTCACCCATACATACTATTTGTCAGCCTGATTTTACGCAATTGAACGTTAAGGAAACACTTGAGAGATCCATCTCACTTCCTCTTTCATATGATATGTTCTCTTTTCTTGGGGAATATTCCCCAGGCTTCCGTGAGCCCTCTCCTCACACACTTCGAGCTTCAGCCTCAAATCTATCAATGGATGCACATGGAGGCGCAGGAGCTGGGGGCAGTTCCCCAGGAGGACCAACGGGCGGTCAAGCACCACTTCCTAGAATCTTCGCTAAGGTAGCTACCAGATACGCCCCCCTTGTCCTCCTAGTTCCCCTACACGACCTTCCTGAAAACCATATGAAAAGCCTTCCAAAATTTACAGGGGAAGGAGATTTAACCGCTCAAGAACACAATTTTTTTCGACCAATTCGTTGATATTCTTGGAATCGAACACGAATATGTTTATTCTAGACTCCTTGTTCAGACTTTTGAAGGTCAGGTGAGGACCTGGTTCCGAGCCTTAGCGGAAGGATCTCTAAGATCTTACGAAGAACTTGAAAACGCTTTTATCAGACAATAGGGGGAAAGGAGAGACCACCTCTATTACCTAACTGAATTTGGGGCCCTTAGAAAGAAAAACTCTGAATCAGTTCTAGAGTTCACACAAAGGTTTAACAAGTTGTATAATAAAATCCCAGTCGAGGTTAAACCTTCTCAACCTGCAGTTAAGGTGAATTTCGTTGGAGCCTTCAATCCGGATTTCGCTTTATTATTGAGAGAAAGGAGATCAACAGATCTTACGAAAATGCAAGATGATGCCCTTGAAATCGAATCGAACATGATGGCATCAGGGAAATTAAAAGCAAAAATAGAAACTGAGAATAAAGAAAGTAGAAAATTCAAAGAACAAGGTGGATCCTAAGGATCGGGGAAATCCTCGGAAGATAGAATAGATGAGATGGCTAAGGTAATTAGAGAGTTGTCAAATAAGATCTCAAAATTGGAACTGGAAAAATAAAAAAGGGATTATTTTCCTAGGAAGGATTTTAGAAGGAATCTTGATCCTTGGGCTCCATAGAAAACAATAAAGAACGAAGATAAAAAAAATCCCAACCCCCTTCAAAAGTGAAAACTTCATTGGAGAAGAAGACCTAGAATATTTTGAAGAGTTCGATGAGGATATAAATAATCTTGGCGACGATAATAAATCACCCTATTTATCAAGACAAGATTACGAAAAATCTTTAAACAATAAAATTAGATCGGAAGACGATGTTAGCAACGATACTTCTAAAGATTTTGCCTATCAAGGTATCATATATGATATTATAGCCGAACTTCATGAGAAATATAATTTGAGACCTAGGAACAAGAGTCTTCCAACCGCCCCAACAAAAAAGATTTTTCCTAGGGGAAAAACTGATGAAGCGGCTCCAAAGGTTGCTGAGAAAAAGACCGTAAAAACCCAAACTGCTGACACACAACCTATTAAGTCAAAGTCAGTAGGAACACCCACCGTGAAAACATAGGTCCCTCTGACTGAAACCAAGTCCGCACCACAAAGAAAAGATGAGAAGAAAGGAATGGAGGCCCCAAACATAGAGAGCAACAAGGCCCTGGAAAATTTTAATCTGGAAAATGAAATAAATAAAATTAAAATCCCTATCCCACTTGTTGAACTTGCTAAAAATCCCATATACCAAAAATAGATTGCCAAGATGATTAGCTTTTCAAAAGATGAAAGCCAAGATGATGTCATCAACTTAGAAGATGACAAACCAAACATAGTTTTTGGTCCGCATTTAGAAGGTGCGAGAGACACTGTTGCCCCCTTCTATATCACGTTGACCTTGTTCGACCACCTACTTCATAACTACATGCTAGATTCTGGAGCATCCCACAATGTGATGCCAAAAGCCATTATGGATAAGTTAGGTCTCGAAACCACCAGACCATATGGAGACTTATATTCAATTGATTCAATAAAAGTCAAATGCATAGGTATGATTAAAGACCTAGTGGTCAATCTGGCACAAATACCCGCTAAAATCATTCTCATGGACGTAGTAGTCGTTGATATCCCTCCTAAATATGGTATGCTATTATCTAGGTCATGGGGTGCCAAACTTGGAGGATCTCTCCAGCTTGACATGACTTATGCTACAATTCTAGTATTTGGAGGACAATACACGCGTATTTACAAAGAAACTAGGTTGGCATTCACGGTAGGTGATCCACATAACCCAAATAACCACCCTGTATATATTGCTGACCAAGATTTAGGAAATTGTATATTATCTATTGATGATGATTTTGAAGTAGGTATAGATGAAAGTTGTATAGAAGAAAAAACAAAAAAAGAAAAATTAAAAGAAAATGTATATAGCTCGGGTGTATGAAAGATGTTTTTTGATGGTGCTTCATCCTATTTTGGAGTTGGAGCTGGGGCACTCCTGGTGGCTCCCAATAATCAATTTGTAATTCCCTTCTCCTACAGATTACAGTGGAATGAGAACCACACTAATAATGTATGCTAGTATGAAGCTTTAGTGCTAGGATTAGAAGCCGCTAGGAGAATGAAAATAAAAAACCTCGAAGTCTTTGGTGACGCCGAGCTAATCATAAAACAGGTAAACCAACAGTACCATGCCAAACATCCTAGGTTGAGATCCTACAGGAATTGTGTATGGGATCTGATCGACAATTTCTTCTCCTCTGTCAAGGTTCATTTCATTCCAAGAAATGAAAATCAACAGGATGATGTGTTAGCCAAAGCAATTTCAACATTCACCCCTCCCATTGCGTTCAAACTAAAGTACCACATACAAATGAGGCACCGACCTTCTATACCAAATAACATACAGCATCAACAAGTCTTTGAGGACGACAAACAACTTCGTAAATTTTTATAATCAATAGACAAGTTTGTTGAAATGCACGCTGACCAAGAAAACCAAAATGATCCTACTTGGATCATGCAGGAAGGGGAGGATCCTCAAGAGTTCCACGATAAAATAGCGAATCACCGAATGCTCGTTCTTAAAAATAACCAGATACCCAAGGGCCTAATTCCCTTGGAAAGATTATTCAATCAAGATGATATCCCTTCAAAATGCACCCTACAGCCTCAACCTAAAGAGGTTGAGGACTGTGACATAGGGACTACAGAAAACCCTCGGTTAGTGAAGCTATCCAAATATCTTCCCCCAGAAATCAAAAGTAAATACACGGAGTTTCTTAGAAAGTACAAGGACATTTTCGCTTGGTCATATGAAGAGATGAGAACCTATGACACCTCTGTGATTGAACATAAGATACCCCTCAAGCCTAGTGTCAAACCCTTTAGACAAAAACTTAGACAAATCAATCCCATTTTATTGCTCGTGATCGAAAAAGAAGTCAAAAAGCTCCTCGATGCAAAAATAATCATACCTCTGAGATACTCTGATTGGGTAGCAAACCTGGTCCTGGTTAGAAAGAAAAATGGGGAAATCAGATTGTGTGTGGATTTTAGAAATCTAAATAAATCCTCCCTCAAAGACATTTACCCCCTACCCAAAATGGATCATGTTCTAGAAAAAGTAGTTGGGGCAAATAGGATGTCGATGATCGACGGTTTTTCAGGGTACAATCAGATTGCCGTCTGCGAACACGATAAAGAAAAAACAGCCTTCACTACCCCTTGGGGTACATTTATGTATGATAAGATGCCCTTTGGTTTAATGAATGCAGGTGCTACTTTTCAACGTGCTATGGATATCGCTTTCATTGGCGAAAGGGATAAATTTGTGGTTATCTATCTCGATGATCTAACCATTTTTTCTAAATCCGATGAGGATCATCTGATACATCTCAAGCAGACATTTGAGAAATGTCGCAGGTTTGGTTTGTCTTTAAACCCCAAAAAGTCTCACTTTGCTATGCAAGAAGGTAAACTTTTAGGCCATATTGTGTCTCGAGACGGAATCAAAATTGATCCTAAAAGAGTTGAATCCATAGGCACAATAAATATCCCTAGGAATGCAAAAGAAATTCAGTCATTCTTAGGAAAAATAATTTTTTTAAGGAGATTTATTCCAAACTTTGCTGAAATCATGAAATTGATCACATATATGCTAAAGAAAAAACAACGAAGTGAAATGGACAGCAGAAGCCAAAGCATCGTTTGCACGCATCAAGAAGGTTATAAGCGAGGCACTCGTACTAGCAATCCCTGATTATCTAAAGGATTTTCTTGTTTTCTCATTCGCCTCTGAATACACACTTGTCGCGGTACTCCTCCAAAAAAATGAAGAAGGTTTCGAGCAACCGATAGCCTTTTTTAGCAAAAGTCTTAGAGGCACCGAACTTAGATATAATATAATGGAAAAACAAGCATATGCTATGTGTTGTAATAGATTTTGGAAATTGCTCTACTCAGTGTTTTCATCCCAATGTGTTTGCGAATCGCATCAAACTTATTTCCAAATTATCTCTAACTTGCATCAGATTGTTGAAGGCCTTGTAGGGTTTTTTGTATGCGCACTGGTTTTTTGTGTTGAAAATATCGGCGTTCCTCAGATAACAATGATGATGAACTGAATAAGCTTCCAAACGTATGTGAAATTTTTGAAAGTAAGCAGTACAGAATGCAAAGAACAATTGCAAGTACCAAACCTAAGTAATTTCATTGAAGACAATATTTCAGAAATGGAGATTTTATCAAACAAGCTATCAGAAGATGAGATCCAAGAAATGCGAGGTGGCAAATTCACTAATTATGCACCTGGTATTCCTTCTCATGCAAGAGGTGTGGATTTCATTTTCATTCTTATACGATGTCATGGTCTTTGACTATATATATTATTTAGCATAGGTACTTTATATCAAGAACCTTTGTCCTAATATAAAAGAAACAAACCTAGCAGCTTTATATATCTGATTCCAAAGTCCTGGAAAGAAGTTGCTCTTTCGTCTTACGCAGCATGGTCGAATGGAGACACATGTCTTCCCATATTAGTTTATTATTTTCCTCGTTGCATGGGAGTATTTCAATGGACGACGTGTTGGTCAGATTGTTATTTGTTTGTATGGTAAGGTCGTACCCGATTAGTGGAAAACTTTCGAGCTCTTCGCACAGGGGAGAAAGGTAAAGAAACAACTGCAAAATATTTGCATTATAACGACTCGTTTCCATCATATCATACATGGTTTCATGATTCAAACTGGAGATATAGTATTTGGAGATGGTAGTGGTAGTGAGTCAATTTATGGAGGCAATTTTCCTGATGAAAATTTCAAGCTAAAGCATTCCAATGCAGGTGTGGTTTCCATGGGAAATTCAGGGCCTGATTCTAACGGATCTCAATTTTTTATCACAACTGTGAAAGCATGCCAGTTGGATGGTCAGCATGTTGCGTTTGGAAAATTTATACAAAGAAATAAAAATGCAGTCGATATCATGGCCCACTCCCGGATATTATAAGGAAAAAAGGTAGTTTTCATAATAGGAACAAATGAGCATGGAGAGAAAATTTCCATAGTTGTTGCTACTAAAGGTCAAAACCTGAAATACCACTACAATCAAAACGCATGTGATTACCGAGCATTGTGGAAATATCTAGAAATCACTTATGACAAGTTCATTCGCACAACAAATCCTTGCCATGAAGAAATCGTGAAGAAGTTTTCTACATGAGTTTTTGACAAGGGAAATATCTATCATGCAGAGTATGAGAAACTTTACTATATCAATTGTGAGGAATACAAGGGTGGCTCAAAGAGCCTTCTCATTTTATCGGGCGACGGTTGAATGGGGAAGCCCTGTGTCAAATGACAGTCGATAAACAATTACAAACACAGGAATGTAGCGAAGCGGGCATAATGGCAGAGGCATCATTGCCAGTAAAGGACGTACAGGAACAATCTAACCCTCATGGCCACATGCAAGAGATTTCACGAAGAGGACCCACACAAAGTTTATGACGAGCTCTATTTCAGAAATTCGGCCGAATTAAAGTTTGGATTGACTACTTCTTCTTTCTCGAAACCCGAAATCAGGGTTCTAGCTAACACCCAAACACAGAAGGATTGAGGTACCATCTTAAGTATAAAACGTCAATCGACAAATTTTCAGACCCAATTCCATTTTCGGAAAGTTTACCAGCAAAAGAATGAGCTTCTCCTCTTTCACTCCGAAAATCCGAAATCCGAAATCATGATTCCAATCATTGCGCCTGACGGGTAGGGTTCTGTTTGTTAATTTTTGCACACAGACTTTGACTGGCATCAAATCGCAGAGCCTGTAATGGAATTGGAAAAACTCTCGCCTTTGGAATCCTAATCCTGGACAAAATCATTCAACCGTAAAAATGAGCGTGGGTCATATCCCTTGGCACTCGTTTTGGCTCCAGCATGAGAACTTGCAAAACAGGTTGATAAAGATTCTTCTCCAGGCTGTTATGGGGGTTTACCTATAATGAGCCAAATCAATGTTCTTGGAAAAGGTTTAGATATTGTTGTTGGAACACCTGGTCGCATTATTGATCTGAGCAATCGAGGTGCACTAGTTTTGTCAAAAGTACAGTTTATTGTTTTGGATGAGGCTGACCAGATACTAAATGTGAGCTCTGATGAAGACGTTGAGGTGATTATGTAGAGATTGCCGAAAAAATGCCAGAGTATGTTTTTTTCTGCTACAATGCCTGTCTGGGTGCAGAGGCTTTCAAGGAAATATTTTAATGATCCTATTGTTACTGATCTTGTTGGTGAATCATCTCAGAAGTTGGCAGACGGAATATCACTTTAATCTATCGCCACATTCACCTATAGGAAACGCTCCATTATCAACCCATTGATAACTGAATATGCTAAAGGGGGGAATGTATCGTTTTCACTCAAACAAAGTGAGATACAGATAGTCTGTCAGTGGCATTGGGTCGGGTCCTTTCCTGTGAACCTTTGCATGGTAATATTTCACAGCATCAGTGAGAAGAAGACTCTTGTTGGCTTTCGCGAGGGACATTTTAACGTGTTGATTGCTACTAATGTAGCTGCATGTGGTCTTGATATTCCTACTATTGATCTGTTTATTCATTATGAACTCCCGACAACTTCAAATTTCTTTGCGCATGGAGGCGAATCAATTGCATACACTATTATAGACAGTTCGCTGGAAATTAGGATTTTGTTTGTGCTTTTAAAATTAGTTCATTGGAGCCAGAAGTAACTCCTGGATTGCTTGCAGGAGCAAAGCCCGACGCCCATCAGTTTAATGTCACGATTTGTTTTAAAGGGTGATCAAATGGAGGAAAACTCAGAAACGATATAGTATCAACTCAGAAACTAGGCCAGGCATGCATGGACGAGTGAGGTCTTGATAAACTTCAAACAGTGAGTCGTAGTAAAGGGTGAGTAGGGGGAAGACTTGCATTAGAAGAGTGCGAAGGTCTATCACAAACATCTGGTTTATAACAGACTGGAGAAGAAAGCATCCAAACGCAAAATCCTTTTACATTCAAACATAGAGGACCAGAGAGCACAACAATGTCATAAAAAATCCTTTATCATAACAAGATTTTTCAATCCACGTGAATCCTTCGACTGTGGATTCCCTGGTATGAGATGGAACATAGATGGAAAAAAGAAAACTGCTTGTCATAAACCAAGAAATCTCAAACACAGAGGCATAACCAGGAAACCAGAATATTTGTTGAAACTTTACAGTTGGGAGCTTAGCTCTACCATCGATAGATACAAAAATGGAGAAAACGCCTTCATATACTCAAAACAACAACAACAGCGGAACCAAGATACTGCATTGAAAGCTTTGCGTCTGCATGGCTTCTGACAGCCAACATCTGAAAGATCGTGCAACTTATGTCAGACGCAATCTAATTCTTTGACAGTTCCAGCGGCGAATCGACGTGCCTTTAATTCACTGTCGGACTCTCCCATTATGGCGGAGACGATGTCTAACCACCACCAACCGCTTCAATAACTGCTTCATGGGGACTGAGAACGACCTGGCCAACTCAGCACCTCGGGATATGGAAGACTTCTCGTGCTGCCACCTGGAATAACTGAATGGTTTGATGGATAGGCATGGAGGCTAGCGCGGAGGATGGGGCGCATGATAGGAATGGTGGCGCCGGACTACGAGGATGTGAAGGAAGTGGTGAGGTGTGAGAGGGGAGATAGAGAAGGGCACATGGCGGAGGACAACAAGCGAAAGGGGGAAAGACGAGAGCTGATGGACTCGCTTTTTGACGAGAGGCTGACGTGGAAAGGAGTGGGACACATGGCAAGCAACGAGTGGATGATGAGAAGGAGGGAGGACCACGCGGACCAATGAGGGGAGGCGGATGGATGACACACGGCAGCAGGGGAAAGGTGGAAAGGAAGATGACATGATGGGAGAAGGGCCCATGCCGGCTAAACACAGAGCGACTGGGAAGGACGGGGTTGTCCAAGCGCCGTTGATCCGGGCGCTGTAATCTCAGCCGTCGGAAGCTGCTCGCTCGATTCCGGACCTCCCCCCTCCGCTTAAAGGTAGAAAGGCAGGGGAGGTTCAGAATGGTCTTTATTGTCGTTGATCCGGGCGCGCTGATCTGGACCGTTGGAGAGGTGCGCCCCCGATTCCGGACCCCCCCCCCCC
>SNQJ01S0022180.1:9158-27211 GCA_010110895.2 Picea sitchensis | reverse complement strand
CTGATGCTTGACAATGTTAATTTCTCCTAACAACCCTGGACAGTCGTTTTTTCCAATGTTCAATGAAGTTTTCTCTAAAAGGTCAAAAATTCCTTGACAGTCGTCATTAACCTCTCTGGTTATTTTCTTGTTTTCTGTGAGGTTTTCCTCCCACACTTTGAGTATTACATCACCTTTAATATGCTTTGAAACAGAGAGCTTTTGAATCTCTCTGACCTCCTCTTTTGTTGAAAGAGCCACTTCTTTTTGAAAGGTTGTTCTGGCTGCTTTCACTTCTCTCTCTTTCAGGAGAATACTCTCCAAAGATTTACTTGCTCCCAGAAAGTAATTCTAAATAAACTCAAGCTTAAATAACACTCCCTGTTGCTCTTTTTCTATCTTTGTATGTATTTCCAACGCTTGGGCTTGAAAGATTTCAAACTCTACCATTTGATTTTGAATGGAATTAATCTTATTTTGTAATTGTCTATTTATTTCTTCTTGCTGTAAGACCTGCATTTGACTGACCTGTATTTTCATATTTGCTTCATCTAAGCTTGCTTTCAGATTTTGAATCTCCTGAATTTCATTGGCTCTGGTTCGTTCCAGACCCTTGTTTATCTCCCAACTGATACTCCTTTCAGTCTCCTTCAATTGCCTTTGTAGCTGAGATATCATCTGATCTTTCTGCTGCAACATAGTTCTCAAATTACTCATCGAGTATACATTTGTTGATGCTAAGGCTCCCATTGTGCCTGCTATTTCTGTAGCAAACTCACCTTCTTCAAGTTTTTGTCCGTCTACAATGATCTTGTTCTTTTTAATCATCATGTCTCCTCTTGGATGCATTTCCTGTTTCAGGATAGCCTTCCATTTTTTTACTGAAGAAGTAATCAAAGGAAGGAATCTCATCCCTAGAAATAGGTTCAAGATCATTGACATATAGAGCTCCCATTTGGGGTTCTCCATAGGTAGACTGCAATGGGGTCAAAGAAGTGATAGGTCTTCCAAGCTCTGTTGATGTTGTACCTCTTATTTTTTTGGGAAAATCCCCAACGATTTCTGGGGGTGTTTCCATCTCCTTATCTTTCCTTGACTCTGATTTCTCTGTCTGAGGAACCTTTGTCTCTTGTGAAGGTATTTCAATCTCCTTCATTTTTCCCTTTGCAGTAGTTGTATCCTGTGACTCTGTTTCAAACCCCGGGGGAGGCCATTCTTGCTCTGGAGGAGGAGTGGTGGATTCACCCTACAAAATCTTTGGCAAACAACTTTGCATGTGACTTTGGAAGGACATGAAACCAGTCTGTAAGTCGGGTGATAAGGACTGTACCCTGTTCAAAACCTCATCATAGTTTTTAACCTCTTTGAATATATCATCATAAACAGATTTTTCATGTTCATAAACTTTCATATTGCATTGCATCAAATGTTTGTTTACTACTTGATAACGGTCATGTTTTTTATGTTCAATATTCACTAGTTTAACTTCTTCTAGTGCTTCGGCTTCCACTTTAGAATGGCCTAGGTTTAGAAATGAAAACTTCCTGATATGTACAAGGAAGATTGGCCAGGACTTCTTTTGAGCTGCCTTTAGCTCTATTCTGATACCACCTTTTACTATTTGGTGTGATACCTCCCTCAATACCCGTCTGCCCGAGAGGAATTTTGGAAGCGCATGAGGGGGAATTGAGCACCCATAAACCCTAATGTAAGAGAAGTTTTCATCAATGAACCAGTCATCTATTGCTTTGAGGTTTTCCAAGACTAGCTCAGAAATGCGAGAGGGTTCAGAGCCATAAAACATCTTATGCATTGGAATTACTATGAAATGACAAATTTCGTAAAATGCATTCTTAGCATTTTCGTCCCATAGCACAGAGTGATACTCGTGAATGGGTTCAGGGCAGGCTATGTTCCAACTCCAATTCATCAGGGGAAATGGAGTCACAAAGCAGATTGTGTCCATGATGTACGTCGACATATAAAAATCCATTGGCTGACCTTTAAATCTTGCAACTTTGTAATTTGAAACCTCTTGAGCTAGGTTATCAAACAAAATCTTGCTCCAGTTAAAAGTGTATCCTTCCAATGCTTCTTCTAAAAAGGGGACCCATTCAACAGGAAAATGGCAGGGATTCTTTTTCCTAAAAAGTCTACACAGCATAATGGTTACATAGACCATGTACTTGTTCAAAGATGTTGTGGCATAAACCCCATGGGTATCGGCCCTAAACTTTGATGGACATATCCACCATTCTCTGATTAAATCGAGATAAGTTCGGTCTACCTCAGTACACTCCTTCCTTTGAAATTCAGCTAAAACCTCAGCATTATAAATGTACTTAGGATTTGGTGAGAGTTTATACATTACTTGTATATGCTCTGGCCTGAATGAGATGACAATGACCCCTTGATCATTTAAAATGCTTCTTGTCGGGATGTCAACCTTCTCCAAGGCCCAATTGATCATGTCGTTGTATGCCATAAGCCGATGGTGCGCTGTGATCTTATGAAGCTCTGATTTTGCTATATCCCGAAAGTGATTCTCAGAATCAGTAGGAGAATTCTTGATTTCATCATCTAGGAGTTCATATATTTGTCTCCAGGATTTAATTGAGTCGATGGCGTGTGGTGTAGTGTCGGATATGATATCTCCTTCTGGGTTACGCATCTCCTCTGTATCTTCACTCTTCTTCAGTGCTTTCTTCGATGCCATGACTTTATGTTAGATGGAAAACATGTCACATAAAAGGAGTGTATTAGCTTGGTTGAGTGTGTCTTACGCTTGATAGTATGAAACATAATATGTTGCGAAACACAGACCTTTAAACTCTCTTTTAATTCATTTAACGATGAAGGTACTGTTGCAACTGACAAGAATTCAATACATTGAATGCAGTAGATATTTACTAAGAGACGCATTAGTGTCACATATCATCAGTTAACCTTTATTAAAGTGGTCGTATTTTGGCGATTTTGAATTCAAAATTCGGAAAATTTCATTCAATCGGAAACTGAAATGTGAACAAACCTAAAAAGTTTGATTGTCATTAATCATGCTTCCAAAACAGAATTAATTTAGACTAAGCACAGATTAAGAGTTGAGATTTCACGTTTCCGGATTTCGGGGATCGTGTTGACAAGAGTTATGTTATCGTTGAATCTTGATTTCCGAAAGTGTGAAATCACGACAAGTTTAAATTATGACTTAAATTCGTTTTAGTAAATTAATTAATCAGTATTAAACATACTTTGATTCTTTCGGGGTTTCGGGGATCGTTTTGACAAGAGGTATGTTATCGTTGAACCCCGAATCCCGAAATTGCGATACGATTAACTTAAACCTTAAATTTTCGTATTAGTGAATTAATTAATCAGGATTAAGGAATAACTTCCAAAACAAGATTAGTTCAGTTTAAACACAGATTATGAGTTGAGACTTCACATTTTGGGATTTCGAGAATCATGATGACAAGGGGTATGTTATCATTGAACCCTGAATCCCGAAATTGTGATACGATTAACGTAGTCTTTAATAATTAGTAACTTCCATATTTTAGGAAATCGGGGATCGAGATTCCGCAATTGGAAATGCATTAAAAAATATGTTCTCAGTAAACCCTGAATCCCAAAAAACTTTTGAAGGTTAGTCTTAACTCCTTTAGGGTTTAAGCTTTTCGTGATTCAAAAAAAAACTTTACAGAAAGTGCGTCGGGACTTTTATAACATTTTTGGTTTTTTGCCTTTTATTATTTAAAGAATAAAGTTTGTTGGGATTTCGGTACCGACCTTTTGGAAATAATAGTGAGGGTTATGCTTTATGAAAAGCCGAAACCCGAAAAAGGAAGATTTTAGTTTTGAAGATAAGAAAATTAATAAACGTTTCAACAACATGCTTCCCTTTAGCACTAACATGCTTCTTCATTGAAGCTATGCTTTCCTTAGCTATTGGCTTTTCCTTTTCAATAATAGCTTCAAACAACACATTCAAGTTTCTTTGAGCCATCTCATCTTGGAATTGTTGCAACTGTGCTTTGAGCTTTCTGTTCTGAGACTAAAAGTCTCTGTTTTTCCTATAGAGGTTCTTGAGTTGCCTATGAAGAGGTTGGGCTCTTCTTGCTGCAAATATTGCTAAATCAAGAGTGTGGTTGTAACCATCCATGAGCTCTTTCATCTGAATCCTTTCAGATAGGCCTTTAGATTTCAGACGAGACACCTCCTTCCTAGCTTCCTTGAGTTGTTTAATCAATCTTTTGAAGGTCTAGTTTCCAGGTGGAGTGGTGATGTGGACAGTCTCATCGGGATTTTTAATGGCTTCTTCTTCTTGCTACATAGGGATTACCTCTTCTATCTCAACAAGATTCTTAATTCCTTTTCCCTTATCTCTCTTCTTCTTTAGGATGGAAACCTTTGGTAGGACCCGTTCTTCAACAACCCCTTTGAGAGTTGATGACCTTGTGAAAGGCTTTATGACCTTGGTGCTAGCTATTGAAGGAGATGAAGAGAAGTGTAGTTTCCTTCCTTTCTTGGCTATGACTTTAGTAGAGGAAGGGACCTATTCTAATTCTAGTGCAGTAGGGGGTGAAAGGTCTCTCTGTGGAGAATGGTGGGCCTCCCTCTTAGTTTCTACAACTTCCTTAATGGCTTCTTGATCTTGAATTGGGGCCTTACTCTTTCTTTTCTTGCTGGCTCCTGTGGGAGCAACACTGGTGGATGACAAATGGCTTGGTATCTATGAATGAGGAGTAGTTGTTATGTCTAACTTCATGTGAGTATAAGAAATGAAGTGTTCCCATGAGATGTTTCTCTTCCTCAATTCTTCAAAAACCAACATTCTAATCAACCCAGAATGAAAAATGCTAGTATCCACTGCCTTTGATTTGGATTGAACCTTATCTTACATTTTGCCTATGCTTCTCAACAAATAGAAGGGAATGCTCATTTCATCTTTGCCAGTAAAATGCAACATAAGACTTATATGGGACTGGTATAGTGTATTAAACCTCCCCTCACATGTGAAGTACCTTTGAATGATTCTCAACATTTTGTCAAACTCTCCAACCAGATGACTTCTTGGTACCCCTTTGGATAGATTTTCAGTTTGATATTCAGGATTAAGGAATTATTTTGAAAAGGATGCATCCAAGGTCATGGATTTAAACCACTTATATCTAGAGATAGAGATCCTTGTAGTTGTTGAAATAGAGGTCTCAGACACCTCAAATTCTAGGTCCCCTACATTAGTCTTCAGGCCATCAAAATGTAAGGAAAATTTCCTTGCGAGGTCAGGATGACCCCTTTGCATGTTTTGGAAGAAAGTAAGGTAGCCCACCCTTTGAAAAACTTCTCTAGACATGGGCTCTGCCTCAAATAAATGCATGTCTGCAGGCTCAGTTCTAACCACATTACCTCCCTTGTGTGAATTCTTCTTCTGAGGAGTCTCCATAGTTTATGATGAAAATCTTAAAAGCTATGGAGTGGTGATGACCAGGAAAACAAAGAGTCAGACTTCAAAAGGAATTTGATAGTGAATAGTGGTTGCCCCTTTCCAGGAATTACCCCTCACTCAGACTGGTTGCTAGCTTAGGAAACGATGGTTGTGAATCTCCCACCCTTGACAGTTTATAGATATTAAAATTGAGGAATAATCATATGGTCAAGAAGGGGGATCACTGCAACTGTCTTTGAAAACTGGGTCGAAAACAATCCAATTCAAAGGTAGAGGAAGCAGGGGAAAAGGCAACATTGTTTCAGCAAGGATTCTAGGTAGAACAATGCGCATACAGGAGATAAAGTTTGCTAGGGCACTCAGAACTCTGGAGCATGGCGATTAGATTTATTAATACTGATAACCAGGTGATGGTGACTTTAGGTTTGAGTGGAAGAAATATTGATAGGAAAGCCCGAGGGAAAAGATCTCCTCCAATTAAGCAGGCACAATTGCTACCCAAACTCCAAGTGATAATTACTCCTTGAAAATTTACATGCAGATGAGGGAAACCATGGAATACCTGGAGAATGATGATAACTCGAAGTTTCAGCGAAATTTTAGGAGACTATCATGAGAAAATCGACCTCCAAATCCACCTCAACATCTGATCTGGTAGCGCCACTGCCAATTGGTCTGAACTGGTAGTTTTTACTGCGCAGATTTTGAACGTTCAAAATTTGAAAACTGTTAGCAAAGCTCATAAAGATGAATCCTCGAAGGCATATTTTAACTAACCATGGTGCTAAAAACAAGGTAGACATGACATCATCATTATGATAACAAATCATGGTAAAATATGAAGGACATGGAGTGCACTACGAAAACTCCTGGTGAGTTGGTAGCGCTCAGTTTTAAAAAATGATTTGACCAGTAAGCATAGGACAAAGGAAAAACATGGAAAGGCTACGGAGGCATGAGTGAGGAGGGTGACATATCAAGTCAAGCTGGTCATAGAGTGATTCGAACTTAGTGTCAAATCATGAAGGGGATCAAAACATAAGTCATGAAAATGAACCTAGGCCAAAAGTTTATGTGAGGATCAACATTTGAATCATGACTTAAACCTTTATTCATTAAGGTGACCTAAGTAAATCACACCTTTAAGAAACAAATCAAAATTTAAAAATCTAATGGCTTAGAAAAAATAAAACTAAGGGCTAAAGACCCATGGCAACTTAGTGTGATAACAAAAACAACAACATCAGTTGCTAGAAGAAAAATAATTTAATTCACAATCTACATATGAAAACCTCCAGAATTAAATTTTGTGGAGGTTTTTCTTTGTAGAGGCAAAAACATAGGTCACTCTTCAGAGCCTCTCATAATTTAGTGCATGGACTCAATCCTCTGCCACTTCCTCAATGCTCTGCCTCACGTCTTCTCCTATGGGGGCGCTTGACTTTCTCCAATATACTATTTGTTATGCACCTGGTTGTGTTATATTGAGAAGAAACAAGAATATCACATAAATTACCAATGGAACAACATAATATAGAGAACAACACACCAAAATTATACCTTTATTGAAATTCGAGCAATATTCACTTGCCTCTTCGAGGGGGAAACCTCCATGAGAGCAATGCTCTATTACAATAATTCTCAAGACAAATACTTCTCAGGCCCTCAACTCCTATTTATACTAAATCTATCTACCAAAAGAACAATATAGAGGAAGATCTTTCTAGAAGTGGAAGCTTCTATTAGGTCTTCTTACATTTGACTTGTTCACCTTATTAACTAGGCCTTATTTATTAATATCGACCTTTATTAAATGGAAAATATATTATTCTACCTATGTGAGNACAGACCTTTAAACTCTCTTTTAATTCATTTAATGATGAAGGTATTGATGCAGCTAACAAGAATTCAATACATTGAATGCAGTAGATATTTACTAAGATACGCATTAGTGTCACATATCATCAGTTATCCTTTATTAAAGTGGTTGCATTTGGGCACTTTTGAATTCAAAATTTGGAAAATTTCATTCAATCGGAAACCGAAATGTGAACAAACCTAAAAAGTTTGATTGTCATTAATCATGCTTCCAAAACAAAATTAATTTAGACTAAACACAGATTAAGAGTCGGAACTTCACGTTTCGGGATTTCGGGGATCGTGTTGACAAGAGGTATGTTAATGCTGAATCCCGATTTCCGAAATTGCGAAATCACGACAAGTTTAAATTAGGACTTAACTTCGTTTTAGTAAATTAATTAATCAGTATTAAACCCGCTTTGATTGTTTCAGGATTTTGGGGATTGTGTTGACAAAAGGTATGTCATCGATAAATCTTGATTTCCGAAATTGTGATACGATTAACTTAAGCCTTATATTTTCGTATTAGTGAGTTAATTAATTAGGATTAAGGACTAACTTCCAAAACAAGATTAATTCAGTTTAAACACAGATTATGAGTCGGGACTTTGCATTTTAGGATTTCGGGGATCATGTTGACAAGAGGTATGTTATCGTTGAAACCCCGTATCCCAAAATTGCGATACGATTAACCTTTAATAATTAGTAACTTCCATATTTCGGGAAATCGGGGATCGAGATTCCGCGATTGGAAATGCATTAAAACATATGTTCGCAGTAAACCCTGAATCCCAAAAAACTTTTAAAGGTTAGTCTTAACTCCTTTAGGGTTTAAGATTTTCGTGATTAAAAAAAATAACTTTACAGAAAGCGTATCGAGACTTTTATAACATTTTTGGTTTTTTGCCTTTTATTATTTAAAGAACAAAGCTTGTCGTGATTTCGGTACTGGCCTTTTAGAAATGATAGTGAGGGTTATTCTTTATGAAAAGACGAAACCTGAAAAAGGAAGGTTTTAGTTTTGAAGATAAAAAATTTAATAAATGCTTCAACACATCCATTCAATCATTCCATCATCATGGACACACTGATTGAGATGTCCTCCGTACCTTCATGTCACTATACTTGAAACTGTATCCGTAACCATACATGTTTGTGTACCTAGTTAGCTTGGGAGCTTGACTAAAGAAGCGGGTTGTTAGGCCCTTGGAATACCGAAGAGGCGGGCTGTCAGGCCTGTGAGCAATTTCTCTCTGGGTGAGAGAATTGATGGGAATTGATTTTCTGAAGGTGCTAAAATGCATCTATAGGGCTCTGAGACTTCCTGTCCGACCTGTTGTTGAAGCCCCGAAAGGAAGTGGGGCAGCCAAAGTACTGTTGAGCAGAGAAGGGGCACACTTCCTGGGGTGGGACGGGCATGTGGGGAATGAGGGAATGTAGGCTATTAGGTTGAGTTGTCATCTATGATAGAACGTTTCCTGTTGTTTATGATCCATTATCCTGGTTAGGAATCCCTTTACTCGAGTAGAGTTTAGTCCTATCTCAGGGGTGACCCACTACTGAGAGTGACGAGGAGTGTGGTCTAAGGCTGGGAGGTTCGTGGAAGGTCTGCACGCAGTTGGTGATATTCTTACAAAGATAAGTGTCAATTGTGTGATAAATTACATGCTGCATTATTATTTACGTGTTTATTTTTATGGGTTTATCCTATGTGTGGTTTATAATTGTGTTTATGTTTATGGGTATTGTCTCTATATGCTGCATGTATATGTTGATTGTTATTTTAGTATGAATCTGTGCATTTACATAATGTATTTGTCTGTTTATGTATAATATATAAAGTTCCACAAGAATTCTGTGGGTATATGTTTTAATTGCATGCCGTTCAAAAAATTTATGTGGTGGATGTTGGGTATGTTATAGTATGTTGAGCAGAGAATGAAAGCAGTTTCTGGAGTAGCATGGCCCAACTTGGGTGGTCGAGGATGTTACAACATGGTCTAAGAGCCTCAGTTTTCAAAATTGAGCCTGGATGGGGCGAGAAAGTTGAGTTGAAGCGAGATTTCACAGGGGATTGATTTCGAAGTGGCCAAATTTCAAGTTGCAGAGCGTCCATGGTAAAAAGTAACAACAATTGCATGGAATTGGGAAAAAGCCCCAATTTCTGTTGTTAAATTCATGGGAAAATTGAGAAATTTGGCCATGTGGTGAGATATTATTGATTTAATATATGTTCTAGCAAAGTCAGACCTAGAATTGGTTGAATTTGAAGTTACAGTGAAGCCATGACAATTGGAGCGAGATTAGTAATTAAAATTCTCCATTGTGATTTGAGTTTGTGAAAAATGCATTCCATAAATGTCAACCCACAGTGATTTTTTGTTGTAGAGGTTGAACTGGTGTTATCGGGGTGAAATTGAACAAATTTTGTAGTTGCAGAATGTCTACGGTAAAAATGGGGAAAAAGTTAGCAAAAAGCCCCAATTTCTGCAGTGGAATTCACGAGGAATTGATGCGCATAAAAATGAATTTGCGCAGGTGGGCAGACTAAAAATGCATGATGCATAGTGAAAATCTTGTGATATGTGAAAAAATATTGGTGTGTGGGTTTGCATGCTAAAATTTGGCCTTGTGCGGAAAAATATTGGTGTGCAGGCGTGCACGCGGAAAAATATTGTTGTGTGGGTGTGCGTGCTAAAATTTGGCGCTGTGCGGAAAAATATTAGTGTACGGGCGCGCGCGCGAAAAAATATTGGTGTGCGGGTGCGCGCACTAAAATTTGGTGTTGGGTGAAAAAATATTCGCATGCGGGTGCGCGCGCTAAATTTAACATTGTGTGGTGCAGATTGAGTGACACATGCGAAACACTGGTGCACATTGTGGATACACATAATAAGGTGCGCACGGTGTGCACACACATAAAAATGGTCTGCATGGTGTGCGAAGTATTGGCAGGGCATAGATAAATTTTGTTGGTGCAGGCTGAGTACTGGTGCACGGTGGGGGCGTACTGAACATTGGCATGGTACAACATGTAGATTAAAATGTGCGCGTAATATTAGCACGCGACACAAAAATGGCCTGCGACAAAAAAAAACATTTTTTTTTTTTACGCGTAACATGTATTAGTGCAAGAACCAAAATTTTGTGCGGTGGATATTGGCACACAACACAAAAGTAGTGTGCGCTAGTTATTGGCGCGACAAAGGGGTGATGCACAATGGTTATAGGTGCACAAAGCATGAATTACCTTATGGTGTTGCTGCACATGCTAAATATGGGTGTACAGATTGAAATTTTTGCGCGCAAAGTCGTTTGGATGGGAACAACAATAGAAAACCAACGAATTTCCATGACATTTTATACTGTTTGAACGTCATCTTTTTCCAATTCGTTTTTCAGGCCCTTAACAACGTTTTTAGGTACTCAAAAACTCTGAGAACAAAGTGTACCATAGTACACTTTGTCTCTGCAGCTCAAATAAAACAACCCGAAGAGAGCTTTCTAATGTTGTAAACCATTCGTCAAACGAAGCTTTTATGAGAAAGTTACAACACAAACAATGGAGGGTAAATTTTAAGACCCAACTAACTTCGAAGAGCCATAACTTTCTACTCTAGAATCAGATTGAGGCATAGGAGTAGTCAATGGAAAGATATTGAACCATAGAAGACATTCCTAGATCTGAATTAAATTTCTGGGCATGTTAAATTTTTTTAAAATGGCAAAGAAGGTACTTGTAGCATTCCAGACCAAAAACACAAATTGGCCTAGAACTTCAACAGACTGTAACTAGCAGCCCAGAACCTAGAAAGAGGTGAAAATTGGACAGACTATCCAAAATATGTATATGAAGAAACCCAATTGAGATATTATGAAAAATCCAATGGAGTAGGTGCAAAAATTCATAATTCTAGTGCAGAGTTGTGCCAAATTGAAGTGCGAACGAAAAAATTAATAGGCAATTTTCAAATAACCACAACTTTCTGCTCAAGACTTGGAATTGAGCATGGAAGAAGGCGTTGGAAAGGTATTGGAAAATATAATATAATTATTCACCTAGAAAATTGATCTGGGAATTCAAATTTTCAGGAAATCAGAAGAAATAATTCTGATATATTATTGAACCAAAATGGTTCATATTTTCATGAAATTGTTGAAATAGTTAGCCTGACAAAGTTTTGTTGGCTGCACATTTTGCAGAGTTAACAACAAATATATTAGATCAGGATCATCATAGAGTCCAGAGGAATGGAAGATGAACATGGGAATTACAACCAAGAATATGATATCAGAGGGATGGATATCCATTTGGGCATTGAAGGAACAAACTCCAATGGACATTGAGAAGGAAGGGATGAAAACATGGTAGAGACCATTAAAAATTTGTAGAAGGATGTCCAAAGCCATACAAATGATAATGAAAATATTATGAGAGCCAAGGAGAAACAAGATAACTTCAACATGAATTTAATGTAGAGCTTGAATAGAATAGAGAAGAAATTAGATAAGGAGAGTGGCTCAAGCAAATTAGGAAGTCATAGGTCTCCTGATGAGAAAAGAAGAGCAAGAAGTGTTAGCAGACATCACCGTCACTCTCCGAGGAATTCCAATAAGAGATCACACAACAACTCAAGTCCATCCTCTATAAGGAAGTATAACAGGTCTTAGGTGGATGAGATATGAGGAGAAATGAACAAAATCAAACCTCCTACATTTGATGTTGAGAACATGAAGGATGAAGATGCAGAGACATGGATTGGGCATGAGAAAGTATTTTCAATCGCATAATTTTTCATCTCATGCAGAATGAAGAATTTCCATATATCAACTCAAGGGAAAGACATCCATGTGGTGGGATCATCTTGTGCAGGTGCAACACATTAAAGAGAAAAGTGTTACTTCTAGGGAATTCAAAAAGTATTTTGAAAAAAAATACTTGAATAAAAAATACTATGACAAGAAAATGAAATAGTTCTTTGAACTCAAGCTTGAGAGTATGACCATATATGAATATGAAAGAAGGTTTTTAGAATTGCTGAAGTATGTTTCTTTCATCAAGGATGAGATAGTTAAGATTCAAAGGTATTTGAGTGGATTTCCATCATTTATCAATGACAAAATACAATATGATGATCCTAAGACATTGGAGGAGACCATAAGGCAAGCTAAATGCCTATATGATCAACAAAAAGCAAAGCCAACTTTCCAAAAATATTGGGAAGAGAAAAATAAATTCAATATGGATTAGAGGAAGAAGGGAACTAAGCCACCATTCTTAAAAAATAATCCTCAGGGACAACCAAATTCTAGAGAACCCATAACGATTGAGAGATGGGGTGAAAGGCCAAGGAAACCACCTATTGAATGTTGGGGTTGTAAAGGAGATCATATGTTCATAGATTGTTCTCATAGAGGTGAAAAGTGAGGATTTTTCACAATGTACAACAAGCTGAAACAGTGGAGGACATGGGCAGAAATGTACCAAGGATCTATGCAACCCTGGACAAAAAACAAGTAGAGTATCAGTCACATATGATTGAAGTGGAAGTATGATCAACAACCAAACCATTGCTATTTTAATTGATTCAGGAGCTAGTCATAGTTATATAGATCCTAAGATGGTGGAAAGTTTTAAATTTCCAAGAAGCAAGAATGAAAAATCTTGGTTGGTGTAGCTGGCTACCGGAGCCAAAATAAAAATGAATGAGATGGTTAACTTATGTCTTATGGACATGAATGGACTGAACACCAGTGCAGATTTGAACATATTGCCTTTAGGTTCCTATGACTATCTAATTGGGATGGATTGGTTGGACCAACATCATGATATCCTAGATTGTCAGAACAAGGCATTTACTTTCTTAGATGAGGAAGGGAACCTAAGGAAAGTGTAGGGAATTCCCATAGCAGTAACCATCAGAGAAATTTCAGCATTGCAGCTGAAGAAATGTTACAGAAAAGGGTGTCAAATATTTGCAGATCATATGGAAGAGACACCTAAAGATAAGGTGCCAAATTTGGAAGATCATCCAGTCCTTGAAGATTTTGAAGATGTGTTCAAGGAGGTACCAGGACTACCCCCAAAGAGAGATATTGATTTCTCTATAAATTTAATGCAGGGAGAAACTCCAGTGTCAAAGACTCCTGATAGAATGAGTACACAAGAGTTGAAGGAGTTGCAAATGCAGCTTGAAGAACTTCCGAAGAAGGGGTATATATGCCCAAGTATGTCACGTTAGGGTGCCCCAGTCTTGTTTGTGAAGAAGAAATATGGAACATTAAGATTGTGCATTGATTTCAGACAGTTGAATAAAGTGACTGTAAAGAACAAGTATCCTCTTCCAAGGATTGATGATCTCTTTGATTAATTGAAGGATGCAAAGATATTTTCAAAGATAGATCTTAGGTCAGGATACCATCAGGTAAGGATTAAAGAGGAATATATAAGCAAGACCGCCTTCAGGACAAGGTATGGTCATTATGAGTTCACAGTGGTGCCATTTGGGCTGTCAAATGCGCCAACTATTTTCATGTGCTTAATGAATGGTGTTTTCTGAGAATATTTAGACAAGTTTGTCATTGTATTTTTGGATGACATCCTTGTATATTCCAAGTCAGAAGAAAAACATGAGCATAATTTTAGGATGGTGTTGCAAGTATTAAGGGAGCATCAGTTGTATGCCAAATTGAGCAAGTGCTCATTCTACCCGAAGCAAATTCATTATTTGGGACATAACATTTCAGAGGATGGGATAGCAGTGGATCCTGAGAAGATAGAAACCATTAGATAATGGTCAATGACAAAGAATGTGACATAGGTCATATCATTCATGGTCCTTGTAGGATACTATAGGATATTTATTGAAGGGTTCTCAAATATTGCACACCCAATCACTTCCTTGCAAAAGAAGGGCATGAATTTTCAGTGGACATTGGATTGTGAAAAGAGTTTCCAACACTTGAAACAATTATTAATAAATTCTCCAATACTAAGGATTGAAAAAACAAATGAAAACTTCATTGTATGTACAGATGCATGTAAAGAAGGACTTGGTGGAGTCAGTCAAAATGGGTTTGTTATATGTTATGAATCAAGGAAGTTAAAGGAGCATGAAATACACAATTCCACTCATGATTTGGAGTTGGCAGCCATAGTGCATGCCTTGAGGAAATGGAGACACTACCTCATGGGGAAAAGGTTTGAGCTAAGGACATACCATAATGGTTTGAAATATTTATTTGATCAATCAACTCTAAATGTTAGGAAAAGTAGATGGTTAGAATTTCTAAGTGAATATGACCTTGATATAAAGCATATCAAGGGGAAAGGGAACAAAGTGGTTGATGCACTCAACATAAGAGTGCATGAATTGCATGCTACATTCATTAGCATGTACCAATCAAATTTGAAACACAAAATTTTAGAGGCTGCAAAATTAGATTTGCAATACAAAGAATTAGTGGAAAAATTACAAGGAGGTAATTTGTAGTAGAAAATTGAAGAATTTAAACTAGATAATGATGAAATTATGAAGTACAGGGGAGAAATTTATGTACCAAATTCCCATGAATTGAAAAATCTAATATTGAGAGAAATGCATAATGTACCTTATGCTGGACACCCAGGTTATCAGAAAACTATTGCAGCTGTCAATAGCCAATATTATTGGGTAGGAATGAAGAAAGAAGTTGCTGATTTTATTGCCAAATGTTTGGAATGTCAAAAGGTAAAGGCTGAACATAGACACCCAACTGGGTTGCTACAACCATTATCCATTCTTGAGTGGAAATAAGAAGTTGTAACAATGGATTTCATCACCAAAATTCCCAACACAAATGAGCAACATGATTCTATCATGGTAGTGGTGGATAAGCTTATTAAAGATGCCCATTTTAATCCAGTTAAGCTCACTCAGAAGGCAACCAACATTGCTGATGTTTATATGAGAGAAATTTCTCAATTACATGGCATACCCAAGACAATTGTGTTTGACAAAGATCCAAAATTTACCTCAAATTTTTGGAAAGGATTATTTAATGGATTTGGAAAAAATTTGAATTTTAGTACAACTTATCATCCATAATCAGATGGAAAAACAGAGAAGGTGAATCAAGTGATTGAGGATATGTTGAGAATGTATGTGATGGATAAACCATCAAAATGGGAAGACTACCTACACTTAGTAGATTTTGCTTATAACAATGGGTACCAAACATATCTAAAGATGTGTCCATTTGAGGCACTTTATGTAAAAAGGTGAAACACATCGGTAAGCTAGGATAACCCAATAGATAGAGCAGTGGTTGGGCCGGATTTACTCAGGGAAATGGAGGAGCAAATGTTGAAAATCATTTTTTTTTAAAGGCTTCCCAAGACAGGAAGAAAATATATGATGATAAGGGCAGAACTCACATGGAATTTAAAGTTGGGGACCATGTATTCTTGAAAGTGAAGGCCAACAAAAGTTCCCTAAAGTTGGGAAATTGTTCAAAGTTGACAGATCGCTATTGTGGTCTGTTTGAAATTTTAGAGAGGATTGGTCCAGTAGATTATGTGATTTCATTGCCTGCATCTATGTCTGTTCATACTGTATTCCATGTATCATTTCTCAAGAAATATATACTTGATGCTAATCATGTTATTGATTGGAATGTGGTTTAGGTGGAGCAAGAAGGCACTTTCCAAGTGCATCCTGTACACATTTTGGATCGAAAAATCAAACATCTTCAGAATTGAGCCATAGGGCTTGTAAAGGTCCAATGGACTTGGTACGGTCTTGAGGACACTACTTGGGAGCATGAGGATGCAATGCGGGCATAATACCCACATCGTTTTGAGGATTTTTGAAATTTTTGTTGTATATGTGTACATAATGCACTGAGGACAATGCATAAATAAGGGGAGGGGATTGTAATATCCTTGGGTCGAACCCAATTGTTAATGTAAATACAAATGTATGTAAGCTGGTGAGTTGTTTGATATAATTTTTGTATACACCTTTCATGGCATAATGCACACATGTACTACACACTAAAATGATGAAGTGTGCACATTCTAGGATACCGTGCACAACAACTTAGGTGCGCATGATTTTGAGGCCAGGGATCCTTTGTGTATATGTTGTGTTTTATAGGCTAGTGAGCCAGTTATTATAATCTACGAGGCTTATGTTTTGAATTAGGCCAGAGAGCCTAGATGCTAAAGGCCAGTGCACCTATTTTTGTATATGTCTTATCATTAATAGAAAATACATCACTGCGCGTAGTCCGACCATGATAAAAGAGTATGGGGGACTAAAATCCACTAGTTAGGGATAGTGGGGGATAAAAGTTAAGGAAAAGAGTCTAATATAGGGAGATTAAGCCAAAAATGAATATTATATTAATACTTATTAAGTATAAAGTATGGATAATTATTTTATCCTAAGTTCTAAGGTTGGGGAATAGTGGGCCAAAGTAGCTCCCAACATGACAAATGTCAAGTTGGGAACATGCATACATATAGTTTGGAATTAGTTCATCCTTCCATCATTGAATCATCCATTGAATCATTCCATCATTATGGACACATTGATTGAGCTGTCCTCCGTACCTTCATGTCACTGTACCTGAACTTGTATCCGTAACCATACCTATTTTTGTACCTGGTTAGCTTGGGAGATGGATTGAAGAATCAGGTTGTCAGGCTCGTTGAATACCGGAGAGGCGAGTTGTCAGGCCAATGGAATACCGAAGAGGTGGGTTTTCAAGCCCGTGAGCAATTTCTCTCTGGGTGAGAGAATTGTTGGGAATTGATTTCCTAAAGGTGCTAAACTACAACTACATGGATATGAGACTTCCTGTCTAGCCTGTTGCTAAAGCCAAAAAAGGAAGTGGGGAAGTTGAAGGACTGTTGAGCAGAGAAGGGGCAGACTTCCCGGGGTGGGACATGCATGTGGGGAATGAGGGACTGTAGGCTATTAGTTTGAGTTGGCACCTGTGACAGAACCTTTCCTATTGTCTATGATCCATTAGCCTGGTTAGGAATCCCTTTACCTGGGTGGAGTTTAGTCTTAGCTCGAGGGTGACCCACTGCTGAGAGTGATGAGTAGTGTGGTCTAAGGCTGAGAGGTTTGTGGAAGGTCTGCAAGCAGTTGGTGATATTATTACCAAGATAAGTGTCAATTGTGTGATAAATTACATGCTGCATTATTATTTACATGTTTATTTTTATGGGTTTATCCTATGTGTGGTTTATAACTGTCTTTATATTCATGGGTATTGTCTGTATATGCTGCATGTATATGTTGAATGTTATTTCAGTATGAATCCGTGCATTCAAAAAATGTATTTGTTTGTTTACTTTTTATATATAAAGTTCTGCAAGAGTTCTGTGTGTATATGTTTTAATTGCATGTAGTTCAAATTTTTTATGTGGCATAGCTCAGTTTGATGTTGGGTATGTTATAGTATGTTGAGCAGAGAATGAAAGTGTTTTCTAGAGTAGCATGGCCCGATTTGGGTGGTCAGGGATGTTACAATATATAGATGAGATTTTGTGTGATGTTATTCCCATGGATGTATGTCATGTTTTGTTGGGAATTTCATGGCAGTATGACATGAATGTCATTCACGACGGGAGAAAAAATACTTATACCTTGGAAAATAATAGTAGGACACACATGTTGCTATCAATAGAGGAGAAGAAAGTAAAGGAAGAAGACAACAAAAGTATACTTCTCATGAGTGGGAAGGAACTCCTGAGTGAAGTTAAGAAGGAACA
>SNQJ01S0022179.1:47208-81225 GCA_010110895.2 Picea sitchensis | reverse complement strand
TCCTATTCTGCCACGAGATCATGGCTGATCCCAAACTGAAACAACATCCTGAAGTGCTTTTTCTGTCAGAGACACTTCCTGCCCAATTTGAATCAGTGTACCCACTCAATGTGAAATCATGATCTCCATCATAACTGAGACCACAATCTAATGTACCCTTAAGGTACCTCATCACATGTTTTGCAACCACTAGGTGAACATGTCTAGGTTCTACCAAAAACTGACTCAAGGTGTTCATGGCAAAACAAATATCTGGTCTGGTGTTCGTCAGGTACATCAACAATCCAATAATCTGTCTATACAACATGGCATCAATCAATTCTGACGAAGTGTCGACCAACAACTTCAGCTTCGTTTCCATGGCTATATTCATGGACTTACACTCTAACGTGTCGAATCTCTTCAGGATTTCGACTACATACTTCCCTTGGTTAAGGAAGATCCTCTCTGGACTCTGCCATACCTTAAGACCTAAGAAATAATGCATTAGGCCAAGGTCTTTCATCTCAAATTTTGAGGCGAGCCTCTTCTTACATTCAGTGATGAGCTTTTCTTCTCCAGTTAAGAATAAGTCATTTACATACAACAATAATATCACTGGCTCATCGTTCATAACCTTGAAGTAAAGGTTAGAATCTGCTTTACTCTTGGTAAAGCCCAAGCTCGTCACGAAACTGTCTATCCGGCCATACCAAGCTCTAGGAGCTTGCTTCAATCCGTACAGAGCCTTCTTCAGCTTGCAGACATGAGACTTCCTACCTTGAACTTCAAATCCTTGAGGTTGCTCTATATACATTTTTTTTTCGATGACACCATTTAGGAAAGATGTCTTTACGTCCATCTGGTGTAACTTCCACTTCATCTTAGCTGCAAGGGCTATGATGGTTTTGATCGAAGTGTATTTGGCTACAGGAGCAAATGTCTCTTCATAGTCAATGCCTTCCTTTTGAGAAAAGCCACGAGCTACAAATCTTGCTTTGTACTTCTCAATACTTCTATCAACATCATGTTTTATTTTGAAAAGCCATTTGGAAGATACCACATCCTTACTCTTCGGTCTGAGAACTATTTCCCATACATCGTTCTTTATTATGGATTGGTATTCTTCTGTCATGGCATCTGCCCATTCTTTCTTCTGAATGGCTTCTTCAAGGCAAGTAGGCTCTTTCTCTAGGAGATCACACATCAAAGCCATATAACTGGAGAATGGCTTAGGTCTCTTTACCTGTCTCGTGGTTCCTTTGGGAACACCATACTTCTTTCCATCTTGAATAAGCTCTCTTTCCCAAGCATGCTTTCTTTTATGGGAGATCGTCATCTGAGGAGGTTCTTGAAATTCTACTATGTCATGATCTCCTAGAATTTCCTCATCAAGGGAAGTTACGACTTCCCTTACTGGTTTTGTAGCTCTGGGAACCTCCCTCACTGATTCTGCAATTTTGGGGATTACGGGTTCCTCTTCATATACTTCTTCAAGCTGTCATCTTCTTGATTTCTTGAGCGCTGCATCTTCATTGAAGGTCACATCCCTGCTGATCTCAATGTGATGGTGACCTGGTATATAAATCTTGAAGGCCTTGGAGACCTCACAGTATCCCACAAATATTCCCTTCTTTCCTGAGGGTTCCAGCTTGTTTCTCTTTTCTTTCGGAATATGTATAAATACTAGGCAGCCAAATATTTTGAGATGGCTTACCTTTGGCTTCTTTCCGGTGAACATCTCTTTCGGGGTCTTGAACCCAAGTGCACTATGGGACAATCGATTTTGCACATATACGACTGTCATTGCTGCTTCTGCCCATAAGCACATTGGAAGATCTTGATCATGGATCGTGGTCTTCACAACTTCCATTATCGTTCTGTTCTTCCTTTCAGCTACATCGTTTTGTTGAGGATTATAGGGAGTAGTGAGTTCCCTCTTGATCCCAACATCTTTGTAGAAGTTCACAAACTCTTTTGAGGTGTATTCTCCTCCATTATCTGACCTGAGTATCTTGATCTTTCTTTCAGAAAGATTCTCTATCAAGGCTTTGAATTCCTTGAATTTGCTAAACACTTCATCTTTAGATTTCAAAAAATACACCCAGGTCTTACGAGAATAATCATTAATAAATGATACATAGTATACATACCCACTAATGGAGGACGATGGCATTGGGCCACACATATCTGAATGAATGAGTTCTAGGACTCCTTCTGCTTTGTTGTCTCTCTTCGGAAAAGGGTTCTTGATGTTCTTCCCTTGTGCACATCCATTGCACACGCCTTCATGGTCAACTTTGAGTTCTGGTAGACCTGTGATAACTTTGCATATGTATGTTAGCGCCTTATAATTGATGTGAGCTAATCATCTATGCCAAAGTTCACATGGATTCTCAATGGCGTGGGTCATGGCAGCTTCCAAGTGACCCTTTAGCTTATACAAGCCATTTTCTTCTTTTCCAATGATGATTGCTTCATTTATGGTTTCTCCTTTAGCCCACATAAGAACTTCTCCATCTATAAAGGCAACTCTGAAGCCTTTATTTTCTAAAGCTGAAATGGAGAGTAGGTTCTTTGTCAAACCTGGTACATAGAGTATGTCCTTCATCTTCATTGAATTCCTTGAATTAAGCTTGTAGTTTGATTCTCCCACTCCCTTGATGGGATATTGGTAATCATCTCCAAGTGTCACTTTCTGAGAAAACTTCTTTTCTGAAATGTAAGAGAGAATATCTCTTTGACTTGTCATGTGCTTGGAGGCACCACTATCAATGAGCCAAGTGTCCTCTCCAAGTGTTATCGATCCTGAGAGGGCCAAGATTAAGACATAGTCTTTAATCTGCTCTCTTATCATCTTTGCGGGTGGCTCTTCATCTTCGACTGCATGGGCATGGTGCCTCTTATTTTTCCTCTTGTATTCTTCTCATCTAGCTAGACAAAATTTCGCAATGTGTCCCATCTTGTCACAATAGTAGCATTGTACAGATGAGTAATCTCTTTCATTTCGTTGTCCTTTCTTCTGGAATCTCCTTGGATCAGATTCTTTATGACTGAATTTGTTTGGGGGTTGAGACTCTTTATAAGTCTTTTTCTGGAAGTAAGACTTCTTCCTTCCTCCTTTAGTGTGAGTAGCTAGGGCTTGATCTTCATCTCTTGCTAGTAAGGCCTCTCGGTTAGCTACTCTTGTTTCTTCTTGAATGCATTCTTCCCATAGACTGTCAAACTTTAGTTTCTCCGTTCTTGCACAAATGGTTTGGATGAATGCATTCCAAGGTATTGTGAGACCATTGAGGGACGTCATTACGAGTTCGTCTTCGTCTATGGTATCTTCAATTGCTTCTAACTGTTCTTTGAATTCTGAGATTTTGGAGAAGTATTCTTGGATTGATTCTCCTCTCTGCATCCTTGTGTTCTTAAGCTGAGTTCTTAGATTCATCTTCTGGTTTATGTTCTTTCCTTCATATAGTTTGTTTAAGGCATCAAACATTTCTTTTGGAGTCTTCTTTGATGACACATAGGGAATCAGGTGGTCTTTGATTGAATCTGCAATGATTCTCTTGGCCCTGATTGTGTCCTTTTGGTGCTTTGCTTTTCCTGCAGCATCATCGGGCTCCGGTACTTCTTCTTTGACGAATCTTGCTAGTTCATTATTTTCAAGAATGAGGCCAATCCTATACTTTCAGGCACAAAAGTTTTCCACACCTTCTAGCTTGTCAACAAGCTTAATGCTTGCAGACATCTTTTACCTGAAGCTGGGAAAATGTCAAAAAATGAAAATGTTCAAAATTAAATTTTGAACTTACCAGGGGGTGCGCTTGGCTAATGCGAGTAGCCTGGTGTGTTTGGATCTAAGAAAATCCAACTTTTGCCCTTCCAAAATTGATCTGCGGATTTATGGACTGGTGCTTCTGGTTTTCTGGTGCCTCTGGTACTCTGGTACTTTGGTTTTCTGGTACTTCTGGTACTTTGTGAAACTAGGGTTTCACTATCCGGGAGATCTAGCCACTGAAAAGTTGCGATGAGGATGCCAAAGTAATCCTTGAGGGAGGGTGCACTTTTCTAGAGGGTTTTAGGGATGAAATACCTCACCAACAAAATCCCTAATTTGCATGTACGACAACAATGACGTTTTTCACTTTCTCTTGTGAAAGATGCTCTCTTCAGCTTGGCTCTGATACCATGTTAATGTTTAAGCTATTATTAGAGTTCTTTGCATTTTAATAAATAACAATAGCATAAGATAGGATCACTGAGAAATACACAATCACAAGAGACACATCATTTATCCTGGGAAACCCTCATGGGGGAGAAAACGCAGCAAAACTTCCTTATTATAGATAGCCAATACAATGCCAAGAGATAACTCAAACAAATACAGAAAGTCCTCTCCCAAGGATGCGCCTCTCTCTCTCTCTCTTCTCCAACTGCAGCTCTGAAACTTGTCTTTCAATGAACAAGTGAGTGTGTGTCTAAGTAAGGTGCTAGCCTCCTTATTTATACAACACTAGCACTGCTCTCGGTACTCCATGTCTAGGACCTGTGGGCCTCGAGACATGATTTCCTATTTATCCCCGAAAGTGGGGGATAACAGGCACAACAGGGCCGACCTCAATAACTCACAATATAATTAATAATTACCAGATTAATTATCTTTTATATTAAGGTGGGGCCGACCTGTACACTTTACATTACAATTAGGGTTACAGGTAAGTCTGACTCTTGAACAATATAGCAAGGGATATCATACACCCACTAGTGCTCAACCACTAGGGGCACATCCATAGGGATGTCCATACCTCTATCTCATTACATCTTACAGAAGAACCACATTCACTAGTGCTCAACCACTAGGATCACGTTCACCTGTGCTCATCCACAGGCACGTCCAACTCAACAAATTTTCTTTTCCACTGCATTACAGAGGAGAGTCATCTGGAGTTCATCATCTCAACTCTTTGCTCAGAGGAGGCTAATACATCGTTTTCATCTCTGTCTCAGAGCAATGCACCCAACTCATGGGAATTCACACATTCAGCTGTGCTCAGCCACAGGGATGTCTAACTCAACAAATCTTCTTTCTCACTGCGTTACACAGGAGAATCATTTGGAGTTCTTCTCAACTCTCTGTAAGGAGGAGGCCAACACAATGTTCCAGTTCTGTCTCAGATAGGAACCACACACCCATCTCAGGGGCTCTCTCTCAGATCTGTGTCCTGGAGGATGTGTCACGCAGCTGCAATCATCAACACTTATTTAATTCATGGGATATGAATTAGAAGTGACTTTACGACTTAAGTAAAGTGGGTGAGTGAATAGACATTAAATCTTGGCCACTCATTTAATTCAATCTCCACCCATTGGATTAAGAAACCCTTCACCTACCCTCATGAAGTTGAATTAGGGAAAGTGAGGCGCCCCCATTCTCATTCTTCATGTGATTTGGAGAGAGTAAGAGAGAGAAGTCGAGCTGAAGCAGAGAGGAAAATTTTCTGAAGGTGGCACGGATTTCAAGACGAAGCTACAACACAAAAATCATGGAGTAAGGTACAACACTGTTCTGGGCCGTACTGTATGGATTTGTGGAGGCCGCATTGCTGTATTTCTGGCACAAAAATCAAGGAGAGGTTGCAGCATTAATTTCTGGAGAGTTGGCATGCTTTCCAAGGCTTCTGTACTGTACTTTCAGGGACAAAAACTCGAGTTACTGTTCTGGCATGATTTTTGAGGGAAACCCTACAGCCAAGGGCACAGAAATCGAGGAGCAGACCTCTGCATTTTGAACAGGAAATTCTGGCACGAATTTCGAGGAGTCTCTAGCTCAGATTTTGAGGAAACTTGACACGGGTTTCGAGATAAGTCTGATATTTATTTCTGAAGAAAATGACTGCTGCAAATAACATTATCTCTGAGCTCTGAAATAATAAAAAGCCCCTCTCTCATTGGTTTTCCCCTTGTGGGTTTTTCCAGGGTCAAAGTTAGACCAAAATCTCCGTGTATTAATTTCTGAGTTATTGTGCCGCTGTTAGTATTATTTATTTCTGCATTTATTGCTGTTCAGAATCCTCATGTTGCAGTGCTGAGATTTGTTTATATGCTGAGAAATTGTTGATGTCATAAAACTGGGTTTTTGGGCATTAAACTATGATTAGTCTCAGTGAGACTTGAAACTGGGTGGGGTCTGAAAATTTTACAGAAAGGCCATGTCTCTTAAGAAAGGGCACCCTTGTGTGGGTATATATACAACCCTTATTTCTCATTTGTAATCATCTCGTATATCTTATATTCATACATTATTTATCCTCATGGATTTCTTTATTCTATCCTACTTAAATTGGATATTCTTATAGTTGTCAAACAAGTTTGTTTGTCACAAATATCAGGCAGCAGAGTTTGCACTAGAATATGACTGTAGCTGCAAGATTGCAGGCAGCTGTAGGTTATTTTGACTGGTCGTATTTATTTTATATATCTCACCAATCCAACCCAACTTGTTTTATATATATATATCTCACCAATCCAACCCAACTCAGTATTCACTATAGATGGAAACTTTGATAGAAGGGCTGTATATGGCTATTTGTCTTCTATTTCACTCACGTATGCATATACTATAAATTGAACGAGCCTAATGTTTTTTTCTTTTGATAATTATGATGATTTGTCCCCAATAGTAATTGGTAGTTGCTTTAAATGCTTGGCAGTGGAATGATCTTCTTGGTATTTCTGATTTTCTTCTAGTTTTCATGGTGGTTTTTTCTTTTTATTTATTTATTATTTTTTTTGATGGTTTAAAACTTTAATGTCCTTTTTTATCAATTCTTGGAAAATATTTGGCCACAAGCCAAAGAGGTCGCCTGCGACTAGCCAAAAGTTCCAGGCACAGGCCAATGAGTCTCAAAGTCATTGAGGGAAGCGTTGCCTAAAGTGGCTCTGATACCACTGTTATTATACCACTAGTATGATATAACATTCAATCCAAATAGGGGAGGGGTAGTAAATCCATAAAGCATAAATAAAATATATTTGTATTTGAATAATACAAGTAATGATTTACAAGAGCTCTTGTGATGGTATGGATACTCATTGGCTAGTCATGAAGGTGAAGGGTTATAACTTAGAACCCTTATGTTTATTTAATCTATTTTTATTATTATGTAATGTATTATTATTGTATAATGTTGATTATAATAATAATAATAATAATCTATTTTTAAGGTCACGGCCAAGCCACCACACCAAATTGGTGTATGCAACTTCCTTGTTTGTGGGACAAGGGACACCCCTCCGCCTAGCGATTTGACTGGTAAAGTCTAGTAGTTGTTAGTCTCTGTTTAGGAACCCCCTACACAAACTTAGTAGTTGTTAGTCTCTGTTTAGGAACATACTATTAGGTTACAAACACGATTTCTTCTACATTTTGTAACAAGTTGTGTGTATCAAATAATAATTTTATTGAATTAGTTTCTCATTAATCTATTTTTCAATGTAGGTTACTGAGGAATGCTTGCAGAGGGCAATTGCTGTTTGTGGACCTGGAGTTGAAATTAAAGAGCTTGGCAAGATAGTCATGTGAGTCTCTAGAAGTTTGCTCCATTGGACTCTTGTCCCCTTCCTGTCAAATATAGTCTTGTTATTGTTCTGTACTTGTTTGTTGGAAGAATTCTCCGAGAGTTATGTATTGCATTTAAATTTAAATGGGATTTAGAGCTTGAATGATTGGTTTCATTTTATCAAACTTCCAACATTTGAGTACATGTAAGAAGTATTTCGGAACAAAAGCACATAAAATAGCTTGATTTTTATTTGGATTATCATTTTCCATGCACATGAATGTTTTTATATGAAATAAATGTTGTTAGGAACTTAATAGGCTTTGATGAGAATTCTTAATATTTATCTTTGCACATGCATTGCATTTAGCAAGATTAAATTGTATTTTATTTTCAGGTGCATTAACCTTTGTTTTAATATTAAACAATGTTGGTTTCTTAGAAGATACCATGGGCTTAATTCAATGATTATCTCAATTACAATTGAATCTCTTTTAATTGCAAATCTGTTCTAAAACTCTCCATTTCTTTTGTCATAAGCACCCTTTTGGTGATTATTGCCATTGCTAGGAACAAACTTTTGTCATATGCTATTATTCCAATACTCTACTCTTTACCTCTTATAATATGTCACGTCCCCTCCCTTTTGGCCTCGTTGGAGGGAGGATGTGGTGGGCTAGGGGGCTCCCCGTAGGCTATAATCCCTGTTATCGCACAGTTTGTAGTTAGGCTAATAGATGGATGAAAAGAGGTCAAACTGGCGTAACTGAACCAATCCCACCCACTGTCACCTCGATGGTAAGGTTCTTTCTATTTAGGGAGGTAAGGCCCAGGGGAGACGTCCCCGGTGACTTGGGGTTTTGAGAAGGCAAAAGGTTTAAGAGCTAAAAGATAATTTCCCCCCCTCACAAGTCACGACCTGATTAGAAAGTCCGGCTTATAGCCAATAAAGATAACCGGAAGTAAGAACCAATAAGATCGCCTGCCCAAGACAAAGCAACAATAAAACTATATGTGCAAGCTTGCTTGCTGGTTAGTACTTCATATAATCAATGACTTTCTGATAGTAAGAAATTGAGGAACAATTGATGAAGTAAATCAATGTCTACAAGATAGCAATGATTACTGTTGTTGCTCAGTTTGTAGTTTAGGTCAAATGGCTAACGGATAAGGGTCAAACTGGCGAAACAGGAACCTTCCCCACCCAATGTCACCACAATGGGGAGGCTCTTTCTATTTAGGGAGGTTAGCCCAGGGGAGACGTCCCCGACAACCTGGGGTTTTGAAGAGGCTAAGATATAAGGTCAGAGTTAAAGTTTCCCCTTCACAGGTTACCACCAAAATCAGAAGGTCCGGTTAATCAACCAATAATGAAGTATAGTCCCAAATGAGAACACCTGCCCGTAACAAAGCAACAATAGAAAAATATATATGCAGGCTATATACAAAGGGTTAGCACTTCATATGACCATCTAGTATAATTTAAGCAATGCAAAGTAATAGATATCAATGAGATCAACGTTTTGTCAATTATCTATGGAAAGAGCATTAATTCATCGATAACTATCAAGATGACAAAGCCAACAATGTATTCAATCAACACTTCAATCAATAATTGCTTTAGATCATCACTCAACTGCTTGTAAAAGTCAAAAGCTTGTTGCGTCAAAAATAACCAACTATGACGTCAGCCTTAGTTAGGGTTAGGGTTAGTTAGTTAGGGTTTCAAGATTTAGAGTTTAAAGAGTTGTTTTGAACACTAGGACTTCAACGTTGGAGATCAAATCAGTGCCTTAGGGTATATGGAGTCAAAAAATAAGGGCACAAGGTCTTGGAAGGATGATAACTCAGAGACTAGAAGGTAGGGTTCTATGGTGCTGCAAAGGCAGGGCCCTGTTATCCCCGATATCTAGGGATAACTAGGAGATCATGTCTTGAGGCCCACATGGTCCTAGACATGGAGTACCGAGAGCAGGAGTGACTTGAGCATGGCCCTGGAGGGCCCATGTTTCTTTTTCTCAGCCAGACTTTGTCCTGTCAGCAGTAGCAACTTCCATCACTACCGGCCTGGGCTTGCATCAGAGAGGGCTCTTGCTCCATGAGGTAATTGGTCCGAGGTATCATGGTATGTGTCATATTTGATCATTATAACATTCTTATATATGCATTAGGTTCCTTTCATTTGGATGACTGCTTGGATCTTAAAATAATCCACTTGACCACTGTTTGTGTGGGGGTGGTGATGGGAATTAACTTATGGTAGTATTCATGGAGTTTTGGTTAGCCACCAAAGGGGGTTTAGAGCCATCGTCCGCTCCCACCATCATATCATTTTTCATCTTATATCCCGCTCATCCATCCCATTCCCTAATTAAAGCCATTGGGATGACCTTTCAGGGTACATCTTGTCTTGTAAGGAAGAAGGGGCTAAAAGGTATGAGGTAAGCATTTGGTAAAAGATAAAAGCCATAGAAATGAAAACCTAGAGATGTAGCCTAGGGGATCCCCGAGAGGCAATAAAAAGCTACTCGATAAGAAATTGGGGACAGCCTAAAATGATAAATCGATAAAGTACGAGAGATAACCAAGAGGATGGGAGGTCTCATCACGGAGCCGGCCCATTATGTTCATAGGTATTTAGCGGTGTGACATTGCCACTATCTGGTCTGGAAGCCATGGCTGACCTTTGGTTGCATGGCCGGAAGGAAAGGGGTCTCATCCAGACGACCTTCTCATTTCTGAAGATACTGAGTGGAGTAGCATTGTTAGCTCATTATAGGCAAAGCCGGTGTCCTCTTCGTCGAGCTTGTAGTAAAAAGCAATAAAGAAAGATGTCAAAACCATGGGCTTGGAAAAAATGCATCCATGTGAATTGGCCTAGCCTCCTACAAGGCACCCTGAGACAACACCGGCCTTGAATTACGGCCATGACCCAGGACATCCTTGAAACCATATCATCTCATTACATGGCTTGAATGATCCTTTGAAACTTTCCATCTCTTGTAGATTGTAATAGGTTGTCTTGTTGGGTTTCCTTAGCATTGTATATTAGATGCATTGTAATGTCTTTGAGCTGGATGATTTGACTAGGGATTTCATGCATATTTTGATAACTTTAATGATGAGATATGATTTACAGCTACTGTGAAGTGTCCTAGGGCCGATGAGCCCTTGGGAGGCGTAGTCTTTGATAATGTGAGGACCATGCGTGGACAAATTGCAGAGGATTGGTGCACATGGGAGATGATTAGCTTCGGACCTCCATGAGGCTAGAAAGCCCATCAGATGGTTCTTTGGGATGGCAGAGAAGCGGAGACGAGTTATGACATAAACCCTTGCATGGAGAAAGGGCGCCCTCATCGGAGGGCGTTTTGTAATTTGACCTATAGGGATGACCCCTGAGATGGGGCGTTGGCCTTGATGGATGGAGCATACCGAGGACTAATTTGGGCCGTTTTAAGGCAGAGATAAGCGATTAATGTTTGGAGCTTCTTTGGCACACATAGCGGGTTCTGCAGGAGCCCCAATGGGGCCAGCGATGCAGCTTCTTTGGATGATGATTATGCCACAGAAAGCAGAACGTCTCCCTCGTAGGGGGCTGGCGTCTCCATTTTTAGCTCACTTTTTGGCATTTTAGCATGTAATGTGACAAATAATTGAATAATGTAAAAGTCAGCCTTGTGGTATTTTTAATGACCTAATTGTTAATTAAAGGTCATAGATCATATATATTGAGGGCGTTTTACCCTCATTTTGGACATAACTAACTTGCTCTCTTGTGAGAGATACTTTCTAGTCTTTTCTTGGCTATTCTTGTCTTTTGGAGTTGAAGCACTACACTTGGAGGATTATCTTTTGGCATATAGTGCTATTTATCGTGGAAGGTTTACAACTAGGGTTGATTATGCTTCTTCATGAATTTGTAGAGTATTTTCTCATCAAAACTTCTTGAATGAATGGTGTTGATTAAATATCTTGCATGCATTGTTACATTGTTATTATTTGCTTAATCAAACTAAAACCTAGGAGCCAACACACAAAATGGTTGTGGCTTCATGTCCCCGTTGTAAAATCTTATTAGCCATTTGATTAGAAGAGTTTTAGCCTAACCATAGCTACACACTATCCATTCTCTTTTCTAGAGTTAGTTTTGAACATAAATTGAAGAAAGAAGGCGTCCTAGGCCTAATTTATTTTACACCTAGGGTTTGCTTCTAGGGTTTTGAAAAGCCTTGTCATTGAACAACACTTTTCAGCCATAGATTTGTGTTTATTAACTAGCCGTTTTGCAAAGAGTCTTAAGGAAAGAATAAGGAGCCTTGGGCCCCTGTATAGCTACACCTATAAGCCTTCTCTTCTTAGGGTTTTGGATTTAGTGGCCATGCCATAGCGTACCATTAGACTAATCCTCTTGTCCTTAGGTTTAAATTTCTCCAAGTATTAGTTTCTCCATTTGACTCCATTTACCCAGGGCACTAGTCTAGAAATTACAGCGTTGAGCCTTTATTGCCTAAACATTCTTTTCAAACTCCTTTGTTGAAACCCTAACTAACCTAAGCGTCTAGAATTAACCTAATGATGATGGCGTCTTGCCTTGATTTGATCTTGTGCTTGGACCAAAGTTGCGGTGACTCATCTCTATATAGCCATGAGAGAGGTTTTATGCAATTCCATTGGTTGATTTGTCAAAAGCATCCACCTCTTTGACTAGCTAACCTAACCTAAAACAAAAATAATATAGGTGGCGTCACACTTGTTTGATCTCTTGTTTGGCCTGAAACATTGTGACATCTATCACCTATTTGATAGACTTTGAGTTGTGATTGCATTCATATGCTTATTTGAGAAAACGTTTCACTAATTGTCCTCAAATTGACTTGTTAATAAATTTGGCGTCATCCTAAATCTGCAATAGTGATGCGGCAACAATATTGGTGTATGAGCATAATAGCTGCATTGTGATATAAAGTTGATTGTGTACATTGAATGCCCATATCTCTTATGTATTTATTGAAAAAGTAATATAGAAGTCATTTGTCTTTGTTTGTAATCATTGACTTATTCAATAGTACATTTATCTTGCTCATATATATATATGTTGAAGATAGTTATTAATATTTGAAATACTAACCACTGCGGCACATTTTAGTTTTATTTTGTCTTGTCTCGCATAGAACGGGTGCCCTTATCGGTGGAATATCTTCTTTGACTATATCTCCTTCTTGTGATGTCTGTGAAGACCTTTATCTTGATCCTAGAAGCACAACCCTCTGAGACTCACAGATTACTGGGGACGTCTCCTTGGGATTAGCCACCCTAAATAGAAAGAGCTTCCCATCGGGTGACAGTGGGTGGAGAAAGCTCACATTACTGCGATGAGTTTGAAGCCTTGACTCAATCACCTAAAGCCTTCCTGGCCATGCAGTGAGAGGCCCTAGAATCAAAACCCTAGGGGAAGGGGCTCACTCTGGGTGTTGCTTAAGCAAAGGCCTCGTGCTCTTTCCTCTTCTCTAAATCAACTTGGCAAAGCAGGCTAGCTTAAACATAAATCTAAGGGAGAAAGTTTTGCAATGACAAGGCTTTCAAACCTAGAAGGTAGAAACCCTAGGTGTAGGCAATCTAGGCCTAGGGGCGTCTCCCTCTTTTCAACTTATGGAAACTGCTTCAGCTTAGAGAAAGAAGACAAGAATGTAGCAATGGCTAAGCTCTATCTCTTTCTTCAATGGCTGAAAATTATTTCTCAACAAAGGGGACATGTAATATACTACTTGTGTGCTTGTTACCTAAGTTTTTAAATCAACAATACAATAAGCAAATGCAAAAATTATACCTACAACCATTCATTTAAGAAGTTTTGCAAAGAAAATTCCATACATGTCATGAAGAAAGCACAAACAAACCCTAGTTATGTAAACCTTTCTTGAGAGAAATGCCATAAAATACCAAAAATATCTTCCAATGGCGGGTGCCCCTCACTTTAGACAACAAAACTACTCTAGTAGGGCGCAAAAAATCAGATCTCACAAGAGAATTGAGTTGTGTTACATTCAAAATGAGGAAAAGCATCCTCAATTTATATCATCCAATGACCTTTAATTTAAAAATTAGGTCATTAAAAGCGACCGACAAGGCTGACTACTAAAATCCATCTTTGTTTTTACGTTTGCTTCACTTCATTAAAGACATAAATGAGCAAAAGGTGGGGCGTCAAGCCCCTCTGAGGGAAACTTTAGCCCTTTTTTGCAGACTAGTCAATCCGGAGAGTCAGATGTTAGCCCTTTTTGGGGCTCCTCCAAGCTGCCACACGTGCTAAGTAATCCCATCCTCGCGCCTGCGCTCAAGATGATGTCACTAAGTCTCACAGGTGATATCTGTCCATCAAAGGAAAAGCGATTCCATCCCGAAGTGGGTCAACCCTAAATTTTGGGCTCGGCCAAAGTGAAAACTCCTAATTAAGTCATCCTTCTTCTTCTCAGCGTGCAAAGGCTCATCGCAATATCAGCTAATCTGTCTGCCCTTTTGATGGGGTCTCAACAACCATCGATGGGCTCTTCAACCCATGGAGGTCCGAGCTAATCATCTCCCCATGTATCGGTCCAGCGGTACCTGTCGTCGGGCATGGTCCTGCACATCAATTGTTAAGCCCTCCATGGGCTCATTAGTCCTCGGGGATCATACTTAATATCAATCATATTTCATCTCATTAGTTTTATCAAATGCATGCATAAGACCCTAGCATATCATCCTAATAGCTCAAAAGACATTACAGCGACCTACTATACAAAGCTGTAGAAAAAGACAAAGTAACCTATTGGGCCAACATCCATAAGAAAAGGAAAGAGTTCCCAAAGGATATCATCCAAGCCATGTGATAGAGGTGGTGTGGTCTAAGGAAGTCCGGACCCGCGAGTGAAAGGAAATCGAGGGTGGAATTTATCGTAGGTGCCTTTAGCAGAATGGTATGCACCATCATGGATCTGATTCTTTTAAAGCCCTTCATTACCTTTATTCTTTATTTTATTTATTTCTTTTCTTTCTTTTGCTTCAAGATCTAACGAGATTACTTGGCGTGGTGACCCGAGGCGGCAGTGTTACCCATGGCGAAATTATTTTAGCGAAATGATAAAGGCATTAGTAACGGATAATGGCAATGTCATAGCGCTGAATACCTATGAACATAATGGGGCATTTCGTGATGAGACCCCCAATCCTCTTAGCTAGTCTTATTGTTTTCTTCGGGTCCCTCTTGTTTTCTTATCGAGAGGCCTTTTAATCCCTTCTCGGGGATCCTGGCGAGGCATCTCTAGGTTTTTTATCCTAGAAACTTATCTTTTACCATCTGCTTTTACCCGCTGGGCCTTAAGCCCCTTCTTCACACAAGGATATAACCCATGAAATAGAGTCATCCCTATTTTTGGGACTAGGGAATGGGATAGATGAATGGGAGATAAGATGAAAAATGATAATATGGTGAAATTAGATATTGGCTCTTCACAATCCCCACGGTAGCTAGCAAAACTTATGGGTACAAGCTTGCTAGTGCACCCTGTTTATCCCCCAACCATGGTCAGTGGGTTAGTGTAAGATCCAGGTATCATGGAAATGTAAGGAACTTTGATGCATACTACATTTGAAGGTTATAATGATCAAACATGACACATACCATGATACGGACCAATTACCTCCTTGGAGCAGAGTCTTCTCACGATGCAAGTTCAAATTTGATGGTGATGGAAACTCGCTGCTGTTGACATGACAAGTCTGGTGAAGAAAGAAGGATGGGCCCTCCAATTCCATGCTCAAGTCATCTGGCTCATGGTACTCCATGTCTACGACTGTGGGCACGGAGACATGATCTCCTAGTTATCCTAGAAATCGGGGATAATAATTACAATATATACTATATATATATATATATATATATATATATATATATATATATATGGAATTACTTCTCAATGAATGCTAAAGGCACTTCACAGTAAACAATGGCAATTAATCATTAATGTAACAATCCTTGAAGCAACGCTTTGGTGATCATTCAATTGCTTAAGAGACAAATGAATCATGCACATAGGTGTTTATGGTGGAAGAGATGATGTAGCTTACTAGGGTTAGTAGAATTGATCTATAGGCTAGGGTTAGTAGGATTTAGGGTTTGTTCAAAGTATTAGAAATTGTTGTGGGATCAAGTTACTCAACACATGGCCTTAGATTAAGTGCATTCCTAGGGTATATGGAGTCCAAAGGAGGGCATAAAGGATCAAGTGATAGTGAAACCAAAGAGACAAGAAGGTAAAAAGTGTTGAAGTGTTGCTAAACAGGGCTCAACAACGAAACCCTAGGGGAGAGAGGATCACCTTGGTGTAGGATAATTAGGCCTTGGTGCTCTCTCCTCCTTCTTTAGCTCAATGGCAAAAGCAGAAGCTAGCTCAATGATGATTGATCTAAGAGGGTTTGAGAGTGACGTGTTGTTGGAGCAAGGCTTCCGCTAGATCAAACCCTAGAGGAAAATGTGCTCACCAAGGTGTGGGGAACTAGGCTTGGTGGTGTTTCTCCTCTTAGCTCAAATAGGAGAAAAAGCGACTAGCAAGAGAAAGATGGATGGGTGTTCTTGATGAGGCTCTATCCTCTTCAACAAATCAAAAGGCTAGAAAGAAGAATAGATTATTTGCTAGAACCAAGGCTTTATCTAACTTCAACAAATAAAATGGCTTAAAACCTTGGTGAGGGATTTTCAGAACCAAAGGGAACTTTTAATGTGTGCTTGTCACCTAGGGTTTGATTCAACAAATTATAATAATAAATGCAAAAAAATAACACTACAACCATTCAATCAAGAAGTTTTGCGAGAAATTCTTAACACATTTAACCAAGAAATCACATAGAAAAACCCTAGTTGTAATACCTTCCACCAGAGAAATGCCAAAATATGCTAGAAAATGTCTTCCTTCAACAAATACGCCTCACAATTTCAGCCAATAACCCTATGGAGGGAGCAAATTTCAGACCTTACCAAGTGGTGAGTTAGAGATGATGAAAAATGAAGGTGAGAGCCCTCAGTTTATATAGTACAATGAGAGCCTATTTTACTTTTTAAAATTAAGCTAGAAAGAGCCCAGACAAGACCAAAATACTAAAATCATCTTGTTTTACATTAAATGTTTAAATTAAAACCCTAATCAAGCAATAGAAGGGCATCATCCCCTTTCTAGGGTAACGTTGGCCTTCAGGGAAATCACGACCTCTGGGGCAAAGCGTTAGCCCTCCTTGGGCTTCTCGAGAGGAATGCCACAGTGCTTAAAGTACATCACGTCCATTTGCCCAAAACCTTTCATGAAGAAAGGATATCCTTGAATCTGGGTGACGTCCTAGGCCTTCCAAGGCCCAGTTTCCTTGCAAGGGCACCTCCCTAGGAGTCAGAAACTCGCGGAGGTGCCTCGCGAGATCCTTCTCTGGTGCCAAACCCTCATCCTGTATGCATTGCCCTGTTTGGTCTCATCATCCATCTGGTGGGCTCTTCAAACCCATGGAGGTCCAAACTAATAACCTCCCCATGTGTACCAGTCCAAAAATGGTACCTGTCCGTGGGCATGATCCACGCATCAGCAGCTCAGCTCTCCATGGTCTCATAAGTCCTTGGGGATCATGAGAAATGGAGTCACATCTCATCATCAATATTATTAAACATGCATAAAACCCCTATTGCAGGTGAAAAGCCCAAAGACATTATACAAACGATTTTACCTTACGGGCCTTTAGTCCTTTCTTCCCACAAAGCAAGGTGCAACCCTCAAATGATTAGCCAGCCCAATGCAGGACAAATGAAATGGGAGTAGATGAGCGGGAGGTAGGATGAAAAAGTGGCAATGAAAGTGGGGCGATGGGCATTGAAATCCCCAATTGTAGAGCCAAAACCCTCTTGGCATGGAATACGCTAGGGCATCCTGTCATTCCCCCTAGACATGGTCAAGTGGACAAATCATAAAGATCCAAGCATTCATTAGAAATAAAGGAATTAAATGCACATATTCAAAGGTTTTGAGAGTTAAGAGCCTGCCATGATACCCGGACTCATTGCAACTCATGGAGCCAAGAACCATCCTACGACACAAGGCCAGGAAACCCGATGGTGATGGATGTGGCGATCGCGACAAAATGCACAGAGGTGCTAAAAAGGGAGAAAAGATGGGCCCTCGAACAAGGCCTAAGTTAATGCGATACCGGTACTCCCATGTCTAGGACCTGCAGACCTCGAGAGATAATCTCTAGTGTCCCTAAAAATTAGGGGATAACATCGGCTCAAACTGGGACATGGCCGCCACCCACCAGGCGCATGAGAACCTCAACATCTTTGGCATAACCTGTTACCTGATTGATCTCAATAGAAAACATTAGTAACCGTTTGGGGTGGTGATACCACCCGGACATACCACTATATATAAGACTTAAATAAAGCAATCAATAATGAAGTGTGGTGTAAAGAAAACTACTTTATCATGCAATGCAGATGGTATAGCACAATAAATGCAAATGCCTACCTACTTACACTTGCACGGTGGTGGATGCTTGGTGTAGTCAGCATTGGTAGAAATAATCAACAAAGATCCCATGATACCTACCTTTGTGCTTCATCGCAAACCAAAATAGTGATAAATCAAACACAAAAATAACATGGGTTAGAAGATATATCATATCATCGAGAATCCTGAGATCTCTAACTCATGGAGGGTGGGAGGAATAAAATCGTGCCAAGTCAATCTCTGAGGAAAGTACTCAATCAACTCGAGGAAGGGGTCATGAAGGGTCCAAGAGTTTCAGCTCTTGACTCAAAAGATATGCAAAATGGCAACCTAGGACATCCTCACATTGAAGCTTGGGAAAGTTGTCAAAGATTTAGAAAGATGGCCCGAAAGCAAATTCTCAAGGGAAAGTTAGGCTCTTGAGATGGCAGACTTAAACTTGTAGTATTTATTATCCACTGATATCTAGGGATAACTAGGAGATCATGTCGGTACATGGTCCCTAGACATAGATCTGAAGGCCGAGATTGGCAGGCATGGCCCTGGAAGGGCCCATCTTTCTTCTTCTAGGCCAGACTTGTCATCGCGGTGGCAACTTCCATCACTACCGGCTGGGCTTGCATCGGAGAGGACTCCTTCTCCATGGTGGTCAGAAATTATCATGGTATGTGTGTCTGTATTTGATCGTTATAACCTTCTTATATATGCATTAGGTTTCCTTTCATTTCTGATATTTGCTTGGATCTTACACTAATCCACTTGACCTTGTTGGGGTGATTGATGGGGTAGCAACAAGTTGGTATTCATGGGTTTTGGTTAGCCACCAAGGATTTAGGAGACCTTCGTCCGCTCCCATTTTGCACCATCTTATCACTTTTACGTCACCATCAGCTCATCCATCCCATTCCCCTAAGTCTAGCCATTAGGATGATGACCTCTTAGAAGTTCAGTACTGTCTTGTGGGAAGAAGGGGCTACTGCAAGGCCCGGGGGTAAAAGCGGTGAGTAAAAGATAAAGCCATAGGAAGTAAAACCTAGAGATCACTTAAGCCGGGGATCACAGAGAGGCAATAAAGGCCTCTAGATGAAACTAAGGACCCTGAAAATGATAAAAATAAATAAATGCAAGACCTAACCAGAGGATGGGAGATCTCATCTGGCCATTATTATGTTCATAGGTATTTAGCAGAGTGACATTGCTTATCTGGTCACTTAAACCCGGTGACCTTTAGTTTGCATGGCCAAAGGAAAGGGGAGTCTCATCAGGCCAGCCATCTCATTCTGCAAGATACTGAGTGGTGGCAATTGAAAGCTCTGGCCACCAAGCCAAGTGAGTTCTAGTGGAGACAGCAAGTAAAAAGAAAAGAAAAAGCAATAAAAGAAAGAGCAATAAAGGGCTTGGAAAAAATGCATCCACTTAGCCGGAGTGCAGTAGCCTCCTACAAAGACACTCCTGGGGTCTTACCCGGCCCTTGGTCTTACTATGGTGGACATCCCACAAACCATATCTTGCATTAAGCCTTGGCTTGAATAATCCTTTGGGGAAACTTTCCCATCTCTTGTGGGTATTAGCCCAATGGGATTGTCGGTTTCCTTAGCTTTGTATAGTAGGTCGTGTAATGTCTTTGAGCTCTTAGAGGATATGTTAGGAGTTTCATGCATATATTACGATATGTTTAGGTTTGTGCTTGTAAGCTAGCGTTTTGCCAAATAAGTCTTAAGGAGAAAGAGAGAGAGTTTTAGGCCTAGCCTTAGCTTCACCTAGGTGAAAATCTTTTCCTTCTATAGGGTTTTAAGGTTGGTGTGCCACCATAGCAACACCATCAAACCTAACTTTCTTGATCCTTAGTTTAAGTTTCTCCTAAACCATTAGTCTCCTTCAATTGACTACCAGACCCAAGGCACTAGTCTAGAGACAATCTTGAGCTTGTTTTGTGGTTAAAATCTCTTTCCAAACTCTTTATTGTTGAAACCCAAACTAACCCAACGTCAACCCTGGCATTTTAACCTCAGAGGTGGCGTCTAACCTATTCAACTCTTGTTTGCTCCTAAAGTTGCGGCCAGAGTCTCCTCTAGGCAGCCATAAAGGTTTACATAGTTTCATTAGTTAATCTTGCAAAGCGTTAACCTTTTTGGCCTCTCTAACCAATCATTTAGGGCTGGCGTCATAGTGACAGCCAATAACAGATTTATGGGTGACGCCACACTTGCTTTGATCTCTTGTTTGGCTTGAGCGTTGTGACCATATCACCTTACTGAAGTAGACTTTGAGTTATTAATTGCTCTCTTAAAGCTAATTTGACAAAGCGTTGCACTCTTTGTCTCTCAAATTATCTTGATTTGGGGCTGACGTCACCTCTATAACAGCAGAAATATTTATGACTGTCAAGCCTCTTTTAACCATCATTTAAATTAAAACTTTGTGTTTTTGGTTGGTATTAAAGTGTAGTCTTACTTTCCTTGGCTTATTGTACAAAGCGTTCACTTTTTGCCCTCCAAAGTGTTGAAGCGCCAAACTAGAGCTGACGTCACCTAATTCTGCATTGTGACTCAGCAGCAATATTTAATGTATGAACAGATTTATAACAGTCATTGCATTGTAATATAGTAAGGTTGAATTTAACACATTGAATGCAAGAACCTTTTTGTATTTATTGAAGTATTATACCCCTTTGTCTTTATTAGTAATCATTGGCTTCATCAATAATTACATTTAATTAAAACTCATATATATGTTTGAAGATAGTCATTAATGTTTTGAAATACTAACCCTTTGCCTTTATATTCTAGTTTTTACTTGTCTTGTCTCGCCAACAGGTCCCATCCAGTGGAAAGATCTCTTTTATTTGTCTCATCATTAGCACTAATCTGAGAAAGGGAACCTCTTATCTTGATCCATTATCCTTGGCCCTTCTAAAACCCGGATTACATAGGGGCGTCTCCCTTGTACTAGCCATCCTAAATAAAAAGAGCTCCCCATCGGGGCATGATGGGTGGGGATGCTCTTGTTACGCTGGTTTCAAAGCCTTGACTCAAGCTGTAAACCCTTCCTACAAGCATCGCGATAACATTTTTGGCCCGTTGCCGGGAACAACGAGTCTACCTTTCCTCGAATCAGCATATCTTTGGTAAGCCCTTGCTTGAGAATCCTTTGGTAAGCTTTGCTTACCCGGCGACTCCACTACTTTTCCCCTATTTCTTTGGTAGTTTCAGAAAACTATCTGCTGACTCCACAATGGCAGAGTCAACAATGACTTCTAATGGGACCGAGTTATAGACATTTAGATATGAGTGAAATACCTGGATATCCCAGAAAAATACCTCCTCACTATGAGCTTTTTCCTCCCTCGTTTCTTTGTAGCGTGATGAAGGTGCCCCAGAGTCACATAGAAGATTTTGGAAATTCTTTCAACACTTCAGCCTCGTCACTGACAGGGAAGTGTTGAAGATTTGGTGATGAAGCTCTTCTCAGCTTCCCTGGATGGAGAAGCCAAAAGATGGTATAATGATGACCTTCCGGTACCCGGTATTGATTCTATGGAGCATTTTGAAAGGTTTTTCCTTACCAGGTGGACCATGGAAATGGAAGATATACAATCATTCTTGAAAAAGCTTGAAAGATGGAAACAAGCGAGAATCATGGGAATTGTAAAGAGATTCTTGTGCTAGGTTCGGAAGTCACTTTACCCGGATTCCTCTTGGTTGTCGTCCTGAAGATAAGTCCCTCGTTTACCTCTATACTAATGGACTATGTACACTTGAGTTTCCTTCTAAACAAGAAAAAGTCGGAAACACTTTCTGAAGCTCACAAAATGTCCATGCAAATAGAGAGGAGTCTATTCATCACCAAGATTGATGCCAAGGACATTCTCAGCACAATGAAACTTGTTTCCCATGAAACCTTTGTTGGAGATGCACAAGAAAGAAGGAAACAAGTTTCGGCCAGTGAGAATGAAGCGATGATTGAAGAGCAAACTTGAACAAAATGATGAAGTGTCCACTGTGCTCCTCCCTCTGATAAATCCATCCAATATCACATTGTCTCTCACAATGCGGCAAAGCAAAGATGAGGTTAGTCATTTCCACTTCAAAATGCTAATAATACTTTATTGCTTGATTCAAAGAAGAAGAAATGGAAGCCTCGGATGAAATAGAAGTTCCTTGCTGTGCTATTGAGGATGAAGAAGCAACACATGCACTGAAAACACGAGTCCGCAGAAGTACGCACGCACAAGAAGAAATATTAAGTTACCTTCCTCTCATAATTTTTGATGATGCTTTACCATGTAATGAAAGGAGGAGGAGGAAAGATCTTCAAAACACGCATGTTATGATCTTGTCGATATAGCTAATGCGGATGAGTTCATACATGTTGGAAAACGTAGTGGGATGTAATCGGTTATGACCTACATCCTATCTATGACAAAGGTCATCTCGATTAAGTTTGCCCTGCGATTGTGTAGATTACTTATGACCGGTGGCAACAAGGAGGTGAAGTCTTTACTTGTAGCTTTCAAAACACCAAGGATGACTTAGTACCTTGTTTTCAAATGATTTTCAGTCTTACTGTAGAGATGTTTGAGGAGTATGTTGAGCACTTGAATCCTTTTATGAAGATGATTACCGACCACCGTTGTGTTAGGACCTTGGTACAAATGGGGCATTGTTGCTTGAAGGAGGTTACTCACTACGTTTCTTCCCAACCACCGGTTATTACCTTGACTTGCTTTTCCATTCAGGGTGTAGTTGGGAAATAGCTTTTTCATGTTGAGTTTCTTCTGGGCATCCAACCCTTGAAATCTAGGGTTGGTTGGGTAATCCTATTTTCAACAAATGTTTTCAACCTTCTCTTGATGATTTGCAGCCATCTACTAAACTGTGTCAATTTTTTCTTTGACTTTAGAGCGTGAGGAAGACCTAGGTAACCAGTTTACGGGCACTTTGAGTCGGTTTGCTGAACCTTATACTTTTTCATGACCCTTTTCTTGGATAGGATTGAATGCTTTTTCAGAGATGGACTTGGCGATTTTGTCCCTCCCACCCGCCATCATGAGTTAGACATTGGGATTTTTGATATGATGTATTTTCTAACTCGTGACATTTTTGTCCTTGATGTATCACACTGTTTTGGTTTATGATGAAGCACAAAGGCCGAATTATCGAGAACTTTGTTTGGATTGGCTACATTGGTTGTTTAATTACACCAACATGCACGGTAGCAGTGTGCGAAATTACATGTGAGTTTCATATTTTCTATTTGCACTTATGACTGCCTTATATGCACATTTATCATTTTATATGCTGTTGCTACGGGTGGCAGCTACCACCCGTCTTTTATCCTTGATGCCCTTTTGTGGTGTGAGCAGGTAGCCAGGTTTTACGCCGGAGATTCTTTGAGGTTCTCATGCGCTCTGATTAAGCATGTCAGGGATTTGGAGCCAGATGTTATCGATATCTAGGGATAACTAAAGTCATGTCCTCCGGGAGCCCATAGTCCCTAGACATGTGGAGTACCGAGCGAGGAGAGCGGCAGGCATAATACAGGGCCACCTTTCTTCTTCTCGGCCCGGCTTGTCTGCCCGGCAGTACCAACTTCCATCACTACGGCTGGACTTGCATCAGAGGACTCTTGCTCCATACGGTGGTGGTCGAGGTATCATGGTATGTGTGTCATATTTGATCGTTATAACCTTCTTATATGCATTGGGTTCCTTTCATTTGGGATGATTGCTTGGATCTTACACTAATCCTCTTGACCATTGTTGGGGTGATTGATGGGAGGCAACTTAGCGGTATTCCGCGGGTTTGGTTAACCACCAAAGGGGGTTTTGCCGGAGCCATCGTCGCTCCCACCATCTTGCTCACTTTTCCATCTTATATCGCTCATCCATCCCATTCCCCTAATTAAACATTAGGGATGACCATCCGGGGTACATTTTTGTCTTGTGGGAAGAAGAGGGGCTAAAGGCCGAGGGGTAAAAGCAGCTGGTAAAAGATAAAAGCCATAGGAAAATGAAAACTGAGAGATGCTTCGCCGGATCGAGGCAATAAAAGCCTCTCGATAAAAAACTAGGGACCCTAAGAAAAAGCGAAATAAATAATCTGAAGACCTAACTAAGAGGATGGAGGTCTCATCACGAGACGACAAATTATGTTCATAGTTATTTGTGACAACATTTGCCACTATGGATGCAAACGAGAGGAAGTGACCTTTGGATTGCATGGCCAAAGGAAGGGTCTAATCCGCGAGCCAACCCTCTCATTTACTGCTTGAAGATACTAGTGGAGTACTTATTTGTCAGCTCCGGCCACCAAACCAAGGCAGTGTCCTCTTAATCAAGGCTTGTAGTAAAATGCAAATAAAGAAAGATAAGACAGCTAAGGGCTTGGAAAAAATGCATCCATGAGCTGGTGCATTTCACTTTCCTAAAGGCACCCACAGAGACAAGCACCATTGTAACTTTAGGCCTGTGACTAGATATCCCTCAAAACCATATCACCACATTACACATAGCTTTGGAGCTGATCCTTTGAAACTCTCCATTTTACGTAGGTATTAGCTAATAGGTCTTGTTGGATTTTATGGCCTTAATATAGTGGAGTGCGTGTAATGTCTTGAAGCTATTAGATGAATTGTTGATTTCATGCATATGTTGTCAGTTTAATGATGAGATATAGTTTACATTGCTATGATGTCTACGGCTGAGCCCACGGAGGCGTAGTCTTTAATGTCTTGAGGACCATGCGGCGGATAGGTACGAAGGGGCCAGGTGCATGGGAGATGATTATTTCCGGATACTCCATGAAGTGAAGAGCCCATCGGTGGTTGTTGGGATGAGGCTGAGGCCGAGGAGTTGTGAGCCCTTGCACAGAGAAGGGCAGCCCTCATCGGGACGTTTTGGCATAGACCTAGCCTATGGGGATCAAAACCTTACAGATGGGACGTTGACACAGATGGATTGGGCATGCCAGGGGTTAGTGGGCAGCTTTAAGGCCGAAGGCGATGTTGGGCTTGTTTGGCACACTCGGCGGGTTGGGGCGGAGGCCAGCGTCTGGGATTTAGGGATGATGATTTTGCCCTAAAGGGCCAACGTCTCCCAGAGGGCACGTCTCCATTATTAACATTTTTGGCATTTTAGCATGTAAAGTGACAAATTGGTGGATAATGTAATGTCGAAAGCCTTGTCCATTTTTTTTTAATGCCCTATTTTGTAAATTAAGGTCATGAGATCATATAAATAGAGAATTTATCTTCATTTTATCCCTTAACATAACTTGCTGTCTTGGAGAGATATCATTTTTATCTTTTGTCTTGGTTTTTTTTTCTCTTTTTGGAGTGAAGCAACTTCTTGGAAGGATGATTCTTTGGCAAAGTGGTGCTATTTATGTTGGAAGGTTTACAACTAAGGTGTGGATTATGCTTCATCATGAGTTTGTAAAGTGTTTTTTTCATCAAAACTTCTTGAATGAATGGTTGTTGATTTAATATCTTGCATACATTGTTATCTTGTTATTATTTGCTTAATCCTTCAAACCCTAGGGAACCAACACACAAATGAGTCGTGGCTTCATGTCCCCATGATAGAAGCTTATAGCCATTTGATTTGAGAAGGTTTAGCCTAGCCATAGCTTCACTAACCATCTTTCTTCGAGTTGGTTTTAAACACAAATTGAAGAAGAAGACGTCCTAGGCCTAATTTGAGTTTACACCTAGGGTTACTTCTAGGGTTTGAAAAAGCCTTTAATATGTAGCAACACTTTCAGCCCTAGATTTGTGTTTGTAAGATAGCGTTTTGCCAAGAAGTCTTAAGGAGAGAAGCTTTGAATTTCTTTAGCTACACTTAAGTAAATCTTTCCTTCTTAGGGTTTTTAGGATTTGATGGCCTTGCCATAACAACACATCAAACTAACTTTCTTGTCCATAAGTTTAGTTTCTCCTAAAACCATGTCTCACTTCAATTGACTCCCATTAACAGGGCACTAATAGTCTAGAGACAATCTTACAGGCTTGTTTGTGGTTAAAATCTCTTTCAAACTTCTTTGTTGTTGAAACCCTAACTAAGTCAACTTCAGCCATTTTACCAACTAACCCTAGAGGTGGCGTCCTAACCTATTTCAACTCTTGTTTGCTCTAAAGGTTGCATTAAGTCTCCTCTAGAGCAATAATATAAAGGTTTATGGTTTCATTGGTCCCAATCTTACAGCGTTACCCATACACGGCCTCTCTAACAATCTGTTTAGGGCTGACGTCATAATTGACAACCTTAGTTATGGAGTGGCCCTTCCCTTTGATCTCTTTGTTTGGCTTGGCATTGTGACCCTTATCACCTTACTGAAATAGACTTTGAGTTATTAATTTCATACTCTTAAAAGCAATTGACAAACGTTACTCTTGTCTCTCAAATTATCTTGATTTGGGGCTGACGTCACCTTTATAATAGCAGAAATATTTATGACTGTCAAGCCTCTTTTATCCATTATTAAAGTGTAAAACTTTGTGTTTTGGTTGGTATTAAAGTGTAGTCTTGCTTTCCTTGGCTTATTGTACAAATGTTCACTTTTTGCCCTCCAAAATTGAGCATAAAACTAGGGCTGGCGTCACCTAATTCTGCATTGTGACTCTGCAGCAATATTTAATCTATGAGCAGATTTATAACAGTGTTGCATTGTGATAAGTAAGGCTGAATTTAACACATTGAATGCAAAGTACCTTTTTAATGTTATTGAAGAAGTATTATACTTGCTTCTTTATTGTGGTATTGACTTCATCAATGGTACATTTTAAATTAAAACTCATATATATATGTTTGAAGATAGTCATTAATGTTTTTGAAGTACTATTGCTAGGCACATATTCTAGCTTTGTTTGTTTTGTCTCACAAGCAGGTGCCATCAGTGGAATATCTACTTCTTGACCATCTTTCCTGGCAGTAATCTGTTAAAGGGAAATCCTTATCTTAATCCATTACCCCTTCAGCCCTTCTAAAACCCAGATTACATAGGGCGTCTCCCTTGGACTAGCCATCATAAATAGAAAGAGATCCCCATCCAGGTGGCGATTGGGTAGGAAGCTCTATTCTTGGTTTCAAAGCCTTGTAGTGAGCTGTAAACCCTTCCTACAAACGTCGCGATATGAGCCCATCATATAGTTGTTGGACCCCCATTAGAGAGCAGAGACGGGATAATGCTTGATTGAGCTTTTGCACGAGAAGAAAGGGCGTTCATCGGGGACATACAGGTGACCCGGCCGAGAGGTTGACCCGCCCGGTGGAGCGTCTCCCGCTTGTTAGCGGGGCGTCACCTAGGAACCATTGACGTCATCTTGGTGTGTGATCACGTGAGGAGTAGGCCCGGTACATGTGGCCGAAGTTTGGAGGACCAAAGAGAGACCAGCGTTTTGTATTTTGCTGGATTTTGCCCTAAAAGGAGCTAACATCTCCCTCAGTAGGGATTGACGTCTTGCTCATGCTCATTTAGGGTTTTGATTTAACAATTTAATGCAAAAAACAATATGATTTTGGTTTGTAGCCTTGTCGACTGTTTACCCAACGACCTAATTTTAAATTAAAGGTCATAGATCTGATATATATTGAGGAGTTTATCCTCATTTTCGCCCTACTTGGTGTTGAATTATTTTTAAAGTGAGACTTGCTGTTGATGGAAGGATTTTCTTGGCGTGTTTGGCATTTCTCTTGAAGGAAAAATTTAGAACTAGAGTTTGCTTATTCTTTTCATCATGATATGTAAGTGTTTTCTTGCAAAACTTCTTAATTGAATGGTTGTAGGTTTATAATTCTCGCATTTACTTATAAATTTACTGGCACGATTTTAAAATCCTAGGTGACAAGCACAAAAGTAAGTCCTTGTCTCATGTAAGCCTTAAGAAATTTTCCAGCCATTGAAGAAGGAAGAAGAGCCTAGCCTTTGCTTTGCACTCTTCACACTTCTTGCCTTAAGCTGGCTTTGATTTTTAAAAGGTTAAAAGGAGGGTAACTTCCTAGGCCTAGGTTATCTACAAATAGGGCCGCCCATCTTCTAGGGTTTTAGGGATAGAGACCTTGCCATTACCTTGCTCTCCCTCTTTGATCCTCTTGTTTAACTCTTCTCCTTATGCTAGCCCGTTTGCCAAGTTTTGACCTAAGGAAGGATGCTAGCCGTTTTGCCAAGTTTGACCTAAGGAAGGAGGAAAGAGCACAAGGCCTTGCTTAAGCAACACTGGAGTGAGCCTCTTTCCCCTAGGGTTTTGATTCTAGGGCCCTGCCATTGCAGCAGTCTAGAACCCTTCCCTCTTGTCCTTAGCCTTCATCCCTTCAACTTTGCGTCCTCTCCTTGAATGACTCCATATACCCTTAGGCACTGATCTTACACACACAACGTTGAAGTGATAGTGCTCAAACCAACTCTCAAGACTTTAAATTTTGAAACCCTAACTAACTAAGCTAACCCTAACTAGGCTGACGTCACACTTGGTTATTCCATCTTGACGCAACAAATTTTTATGATAAGCAATTAGATGATGATTGAAAGCATTTATTGAGTAAAGGATTGGTTAGATACATTGTTAGCATCATCATCTCAATAGTTATTGATGAATTGATACTTCTACATTACTATATTGATAAAACGTTGATCTCATTAATATCTGTTGTTTTATTGCTTATATATAATTGTCAGATAGTCACATGAAGTACTAACCCACTAAATTATAGCCTGCATATATTATTTGCTATTGTCTTGTTCCGGGCAGGTGTTCTCAACTGGGCATATACTTCATTTATTGGCTGATTAGCCGGACTTTCTGACCTTGGTGGTAATCTGTGAGGAGGAACTTTTGCCTTGTCCTTTATACTTCAGCCTCTTCAAAACCCCAGATTACTGGAGACGTCTCCCCTGGGTTAACCTCCCTAAATAGAAAGAACCTCCCCATTGAGGTGACATTGGGTGGGGTAGGTTCCTGTTTCGCCAGTTTGGCCTCTATCCTTTAGCCTTTTTGACCTAGCTACAAACTGTGCGATAACAAGCAGATCAGGGAGCATTGTACTGTGCCAGCATACCTGCCCTGCTCATCAAAATCTCTGTGACAGTGCAAATTTTTACCAAGGGTACCTCTGCTGGAAAGAGGGGTAACAGCTGGCTCCTACTGCGGGACATGTGGTCTTTTCGGGAGTGCATGAGAACCTCAGAATCTCACCATCATATATGTGAGCTCTACAGAAACAAAACCAACTTTTCTACACTACTGTCCAAGTGGACTTATTCTGCTCCTAACCTGCTGTAAGATGTGCCGGATGCGGTTGCCAGGTGAAATGATTGATCCAGTGCAGCCACCTCATGATCTCCAAGGTTCAGTGTCCTCTTCCTCTATGCTTGGTCATCATGCAAAACAGGGAAATGTTGTAAATCTGATGTTTGTAGGTTGGTATCTCTGCTGATGCTGAGCTGAATACAAAACTTGATACCGGCAAATGAAATACGCCTTCCACTGTGTGTGGAAATGGACAAAAACTGGTGCATGCCTGTTCTATGTATCTCTGAATAGGGCTTTTCTAACCACTGCTGATCCATGAAAGGTTTCCCTGCCCTATTGTCACTGGTCAGTTTCAATACTTTTCCATTGCTGGCACAAGAGGGCATACCATGCTGTTGCAAAACAGGTTTAAGAGCTAAAGCAATAGGAAGGTTAAATTCTGCATTAATCTCTTTTCCTAACAGAGTATTCCTTTCAGACAATCTGCTATAGATTGGGCATAAATAAGGAGAATTTGAAAGCAATCAGGTCAGCCAATCAGTGTGTTCTCCTGGGTTATATTAGGACTGGCAGTGTCCTTTGAAATGTGCAAAAATGGGATGTTATAAATGCTGCTGAGCCACACACTGTTCCTTTGATCTGTTATCAATATTCCACTGCCATTTAAGAGTATATATTGCTGTTCAGATTTCTGCAAATTTGGTCTGAAAACTGAAGCAGAAGGCTGAGGCGTATCTTGTGCATGTTCTGCAACCTCCTATTTGTATTTCTGGATGGGACAGCAGTAATTGCTTCTGAGCCATGAAACATCTACTTGTGCAGTTGCCACTCCCAAATTTTTTCTTTCGGTGCCAGGCTGTTTGAATGATAGCTGCTGGAGGTCCGGTTTGGGGACTGTCACAAGACTGGTGCATCTATCCCACTGGATGCTAGAAGTATTTCCCAACCACGAACTGTCATCTGGGCTTTCCATTAGTACTGAAACTATTTCCTTGCTGCTATCTGAATGCTGGAGAGTGTCCCTTACCTGTGCAGCCTTACAATCCTCGTCTCCACTGTAGAAAAAAAGCATCTCTTCCAGTGCGCCTGGTTTATGAGAGAAATCGATCAATGGATCAGGTCCAGGCCCACAACCCTCATCGACATTGTAGGCAGGGAGAAACTCAAAATGTAGAGTGTGAGGGTTTTGTCTTCGGTCAAGCGGTGAATCTTTTCCAAACAATGCATCATCATTTTCATTCGAATCTGGAGCTTCACCGATGGTTTGGCTATTCGCTTGATCTTCAACAAGGTGATAGGGGCCTCTTTCTTTAGGACGAGCTTCAGCTAGAGGAAGAGTTCTTTCTGTTCTTATTTTTCCAGGTTTATGGCTGGGAATTGTCACTAAAACACCACTGTGCCCTCTCTTATCGCAGTCAAACTCGTCATCAAAATTTGAAGGGCCATCAAAATATACTGTATAAGACTTATGACTATTTTGCTCAAACTGTAGATTAATGGTTTTGCTGCTCACAGAGTTCATGGAGGGAAGACATGCCTTGTTTGCCTTAATCCCCAGGAGATCACAGTTACTGTTTCTTTCTTTTGAGAGCAGATCTACAGCTAGATCATAGTGATCATCTTCATCATAAACAGGAAAACCCTCAAGACACTCAACATATGATTTATTTCTCTGTTTAAACTGCGGTAGCATGTCCTCTTTGGATAGTGCACATGTGCCTGTTCTGATGGCTCTGTCAAGTACAAATTCAGAGGGGCTACCAAAACACTTCTGTTCATTACGTTTGCCAGTGTCCAGGGCATCGTAGCCATCCTTAGAACGCAGTTTTGAGGCACCAATTGTATGAAAGTCCACAACGTCATCACCCTCACTGTCATATGGCTGATTGAATCCAAAACTGGGTTTTCTGGAAGAATAGGAGAGTCCCCTGTTCTTATCTCAGTGGGCCGATGGCTTCCATTAAAAACCAGGATTTCTTGATTGCAATTTCTTTGAAATCTGCAGCATTTTCCTGTTCTTGGGCAGAGCCTGGTTCTGTTGTAGGGCTGGCCGTGCTCAAGGGCTGCCTACATACTGTCTCGTCTGTGTGGATGCTAGGATTAGAGGCCCACAACTGATCTTATTTCAATTTTGGAATAGCTCTATCATGAGCACTCAAATCATGAAAACTATAAAAAATCGGCCTCTCATTTGGCTGATCTCCTGTAGAGGTTTGATCTGTACTTTGTCCTTCACACCAATAACCTCCATTTGAATTATCTGTGCAATTATTGCATACTTGGTTCTCAGCAGAAATAGACCTTGGCATAGGGCTAGGACTGTAGACGTTAATGCCAGGCTTTGAATCAAAAATCATGTCCTCTTTTAGGTCTGGAAAACCTTCTCCAATGGTAGACTACTCCTTATCAAAGCTGGAATTTGGGGTTTCTTCGTCAATTTCTGTTTCCAACAGAGAGCTGCAAACGCACTTCTCCATGCTGGTTTTATCATCTTTGAGAGGTGGAGCAGGACCCTCTTCAATGGCTCTCTGGGTATCTTTGATTTCTTGAACATTGGGCTTGTTATCGCAAAGTTTGTAGTTGGAGTAAAGAATGGATGGAAGAAAGACAAACTGGCAAAACTGAGACTATCCTACCACTGTCACCTCAATGGGATAGCTCTTTCTGTTTAGGGTGGTAGGCCTAAGGAGACGTCTCCGGTGACCTGGGGTTTTGAGAAGGCAAAGGCAAAGACTTGAAAGGCTAAGTATAAAATTCCCCCTCACAAGTCACCACTGACTCAGAAAGTCCCGGCTAATCAGCCAATAAAGATAAGTAATAACCAAGAAAGTGTACCTGCCCGAGACAAAGCAACAAGGAAACTATACATATGCAAGCTTACTCGCTGGTTAGTACTTCATATAATCAAAAGACTTTCTGATAATAAGCAATTGATGAACAATATTGATGAAGTAAGTCAATGTTTATACAATAGCAATGATTACACAATATCACTTCACAATAAATGCTAAAGAAACTCTGCAATGATGAATGGCAATCAATGTAACAATACTGGGAGCAATGCTTTAGCTAATCATTCAATTGCTTTAAAGATAAGTAAATGCTGCATAGAGATGTTTATAGCATGAATAGATGACGGCAGCAATGAGGTTAGTGATTGTTAGTCTAAGCTAGGGTAGAAAGATTAGTGATTGTTCAAAGTATTTGGATGTGTGTATGATCAAGGTACCCAACACAAGAAGTCTTTAGATCAATGCGTTATTAGGGCAAATGGAGTCAAATCAGCTGCAAAAGTTGAAGGGCCGTGATGATAATGGTATGGCTAAAGACAAGAGGGTTAAATGTTGAGGTGTTGCTAAGGCAAGGCCTCAACAATGAAACCCTAGGGGAGAAAGGCTCACTAAGGTGTAGAAACCCTAGGCCTTAGTGCTTTCTCCTCCTTTAGCTCATTAGCAAGAGAAAAAAAATGGCTAGCTTGAGTGATAAATGCTATGGCTAAGGACAAGAGAGTTGATGATGAAGTGTTGCTAAGGCAAGGCTTCATCAATCAAACCCTAGGGAAAACGGCTCACTAAGGTGTAGAAACCCTAGGCCTTAGTGCGTTTTCTCCTTCCTTGGCTCAAAGACAAGATGAAAAACGGATAGGCTAGAAGAATAGGATTAGAGTGTTGCTATGGCAAGGCTCTATCTAACTTCAGCGAATCAAAATGGCTCTTTGGCTTATCTTTGTAGGGACATGAAATAAGGACACCAACATGTGCTTGTCCCCTAGGGTTTATTCCAACAAATTATAATAACAAAATGCAAGTAAACAATACCATAACCATTCAAATAAGAAGTGTTTTTCAGAAATTCACTTACATTTATCAGGCATTCACATAGCCATACCCTAGTTGTAAACATTCCACAAAGAAATTTCCAAAAATAGCCAAGAAGAGACTCCTTCAACAAGTGCGCATCAATTTTCAGCCCAAAACCCTAGAGTAGGGCGCAAATTTCAGACCTCACTTAGTGTGAGTGAAAGATCATGATCAAAATGAGAGTTTTGCTCTCTTACTTATACAGTACAAATGACCTTAATTAAATTTTAGGTCATCAAAAGGCTAACAAGGCCAAAATACCAAATAATACTGTTTTACACTAAATGTCATAAATGAAAACCTAATCTATAAAAAGTAAGACGTCATGCCCTTTCTAGGGTGATGTTGGCCCCTTTTAGGGCAACATAGGCCTCCTAGAGGAAAATGTCAGCTCTCCGTGCCTCTCCAAGCTGCCACACATGCCACACTGCCATAACTGCCTCCCGAAAACATCCATAAAGTTGGATGACGTCCTGGGCATTTTGGGTGACGTCCTGGGCCTTCCAAGGCCAACGTTCCAGTGGAGAGGGAACAACCCCCTGTTATCCTCGATATCTAGGGATAACTAGGAGATCATGTCTCGAGGCCCACAGGTCCTAGACATGAAGTACCGAGAGCAGGATTGACTTGAGCATGGCCCTGGAAGGCCCATCCTTCTTCTTTTTCTCTAGACTTGTCCTGTTAGCAGTAGCAACTTCCATCACCATCGGCCTGGACTTGCATCAGAGAGGACTCTTGCTCCATGAGGTAATTGGTCCGAGGTATCATGGTATGTGTCATGTTTGATCATTATAACCTTCTTGTATATGCATTAGGTTCCTTTCATTTCTGATGACTGCTTGGATCTTACACTAA
>SNQJ01S0022179.1:13766-34360 GCA_010110895.2 Picea sitchensis | reverse complement strand
TGTCCCTAGAGGATCGAGGTATAAGCAAAGTCAAGACGAGAGGCAAAGGATGAAGGATGATACTCATGATGTGTATCCCAATATAAGCGATGGTGGAACATTGCTTGTCATTCATGTTTGTCATTTAAATGTTCTTGCTTGTTGTTTCGTAATGCTTTCTTTCAAAGTTTCAATATAATCATTAATATACTATGGATGGAATTTTGAACTTCATAATAATGTAATATTCATCTACAAGCACAAATATGCATGTTTTCATATATTTTGCAACTAATTTGTTTTTTTGCATGTTTTTGTTGAATATAAACGTAATATATATAATATATATATAATAGACGCTCTGCTCCCAAGGATTTTTGGAAAATGACGCTCCCGTTCTCTAAAACGCTCCCACTCCGCTCCCGCTCCGCTCCCGCTCCACTCCCGCTTCGCTCCCGCTCCGTGCAACAATGATCCCTCACCCAAACAAATCAATAATGGACTCCAGGTCTACAAGAAGGGCTTCCTCATGGGAATGGCCTTCACCATCAAAATCAACTATGGCTTGATGAAAGTGATTTAATACTTTAGCCAAGGAACCACAAGGAAAAACATAGCATGGTATGAAATACTCACCAAATCAACAAGGAAGAATGAGGACAATCCTAAACGTCTTCCTCCAAAGTAGTTGCTAACTCCTCAATGGATCGATCTTGAAGGCTTAGTAGAAGACTTGAGAAATTCCACCATTTATCTTCATGCACCAAATAAAACCAAGTAGGAAAAACTTTAAGAGTTGACAACATTCATCACAAAGATAGAATCCTTAACATCAAAAATACTCCAAGAAAGATATATTGATTAAGCTCTAAAAAGTGAGAGCTCCAAATTATCCAGTCATGAGTGAAAATGAAGAGGTGCATCTCTTTATATACATGATGCTAAACCTCTTTTACAATAAAATTATGATTTCGTAAGCAATTCCTTAAATCTGGGGCCTGGGCTAATTAAATAAAAGTTACAATTAAGCAATCTAACACAACAATAAAGTAATGTGCTCAAGCCACATGTACAATGGTCAAACTGAAATAAACCCCAAAAGTAAGGGTTTCTCCTCCAAGAAAGGGTAAGTGCTGTCCAAAGTTGCCACGTCCAGCCTTCAACGCCCCCCTTGACATGTGTGGATGGTCAACATCCTCCTCCCAAGGGTGAATCGTTCATCCAAATGGTAACATAAACGCTCCAAAGGAGGCGGCTCCAATAAAACAGCTCCAAAAACGGTGGCATATAATGCTATATTATTCTCCAAGAAGCCTCAAATGATCCCCCACGCCCATACCCTAAGTCAAGGGGGCTCCATGAAGCATGGGGGTGACTTTTTGAAGTAAAAAACAAGTCATAAAACCCCCAATATTCATATTGACGTCAAAGTATAGGGTCGGCCCTCTCATAACAGCTCCAAAAAGAAGGTGATATAATGCTCCAATACCTCCACCAAGTGTCTCAAACAAAGGCCCTCGGTCCAAGGGACTTCCATGAACCATGCGAGTGACTTTTTAAGTCAAAATTTGGGTCACAAAACCCCCATCCAGCCAAACGACGTCAAATACAATTAAATCAATCCTCATTCCAGCTCATCATAATTTAAGATACTTCATTTAAGCCATACCCACGTCATCAGAGGAGTCTCAAGTGAAGTCCATATCATCATATGTCACCCCAATGACCCTTTCCAAGTCATCATATGGTAGGACATTACCCCATGGCTGCCATGTGTGCAAATCGCCTCCCCACATCAGCTCATAAGGTGACAAACAAGGACAGCGCTCAATGGTGTTACATGTGGCATGCATAGGAGGTGTCCAAGTGTCCATAAACAGCTCGAAAAATGCCTCGGGAGGTGTGACCAATGCCTCGGAATGCGTGAAGTGCCTTGGGAAACGTGAAAGTGCCCAAAAATCAGAATGTCACCAACAGATCAAGGAGCATTGTACTGTGCCAACATACCTGCCCTGCTCATCAAAATCTCTGTGACAGTGCAAAATTTTACCAAGGGTACCCCGGCTGGAAAGAGGGGTAACAGACAGGATCAAAGTCATTTGTGATTTTCCATTTCCTATAACAAGAAAGGGGTTCAATCATTCTTTGGTTAATCACCTTCCTGAGAATAGCTATTGTGGATTTTGCAGGGCTCACCAAGCTGATCATTGCACTTTTGAAGAAAGGAGCAGAGTTTGAATGGATTGACAAAGCTAAGTGAGCTTTTATAAACATCAAAGAAGCCACCTTAGCTCGCATTCTTGTCAGTCCTGACTTTGACAGAGACTTCATTATTTGCTCCTTTGCCTTTGAGAACACTATGGCTTCTGTTTTCCTGCAGAAGAAAGTTGAAGGAATGGAATCCCTGTTGCAATCTTGATTTATTCTGGCCCCTAAAGCTATGTCACAATTTTTTGTTATTATTTCTATGATTGTATTTTTCACTCCATACCTGTGTCTGTGTGTTTTGTGGGGTGTCTTTCCCTGTTCCAACCTTGATGGAACACAGTAGAAAAATAAACTATGTCTGTGAGTGCAAGATTTGATTACCCAATCCATTACTTTTGATTTGAATTTATTGATTCACATTATACAACTATGAAAATGCCATATATAGTATGCCATGTTACATGAGATTTTGTAGCCACCTAGTGATTAGTAAATCTGTCTGTTTAGAAAAACTGAAACATGTATTATTATAAAAGTACCTTGCTTTCATTTTGTAGACATAGTATTAGCTTTTGCATGAAGCTCTGACACATATAAAGGATTTTCTTCATGCATATGCACCAAAAGCAATTCCCTTTTCTTTTCATGGCTGACTATATGCAATTATGAATGTAAGCTCCAATAATGTCCATGTTAGAGAGTGGTTAGCTGTTATTTCAAGGATGTTCCAGAAGCTAAGAATGAGCGAAAATAAGAACTTGGCAATGTTTATGTCATACTTTTAAAAAATACTCTTTGATATCGATTTTTATTGCTTAGCTTTGTCAATTAAGAGTTATCTTTTCTTTGTGATTGTAGTGGCCATGCTGGAAAATATGGATATGGTGTTGATAAAAGTTATTCTGGCCATGGGGTGGGAAAACAGTTCCACTCAGCGCCTGTCATAAACTTTTGTAAGTTAATGATTTTCAAATTTCACTGCCAACTTAGTCTCTGTAAAATATCAACATGCTTTCAAAGTATTTGTAGTTGGCCAACTAGTTATATCCATTCCTTCTTTTTGACATTAACGTTTATATTTTGTTATAATCTGCAAAGGATTACAACTTGATAGTTGCATTTGCAAAATCCATTAAATCTTAGCAAGGACCACATTGGTTACATTCTTGAGTTTGCTAATCTTGAATGCAAAAAATGAGATAATGTTCATTGTAGGCCTTGAAAGTTGAGACCCTCCTAGGATTACACACATCACTGTCAGGGAAACCTCTGACTGAAACACAGTACAACCAAGAATGCTTAGCTAAAAAAAAGAATTATCCAATTGTGCCCAGCTTGCAAATGGAAGTACATCATGGTAACCTAGTGAAAAGTTTCAAGTCAATATGTTGTCTCTTCATTAGGAATACTCATGCCCTTAAGGCCTTGCAAAGGCTCCATCTTGCCAACCACAATCTTGTACAAGGGGTACCCTCAGGCATTACTGCCTAAACAGGAATTGCTGCTTAGCATTTACAAATTAGGAAACTCCCAGAATGGAGGAGAGTATCACGTCAGGCTTTGTTGCCTATGCCTAGGCTTTGTTGTCGGTAGGAAATCTTTTAGCATCTATTTTCCTGTAGAATGTGGAATATTCACAGCTAGCTTGTATTTTGCCAAGACATGTTCATCCTTGAACTCCACATAACCTGTATGCATCTTCATGTCGCCTCACCTTATGACAATCCCAGGTTTAAAGGCCTAGTTAGGGTATAATTGGATCCTATGTGGGATATCTAATAGAATGAAACAATCAGCTATTACACATTAAGAAGTACAATCTATCATCCATAGAGACAATCTAGCATGCCGTAACTTGTTTAGGATCTAGAATCCATAGAGACCCAATATTCTAGCTGTAACAATTATGATATCATAGATTCTTTTAAATTTGTGCTTGCATACTTCTTTTAATCAATAACTCAATGTTCAAGGATGCAATTTAGTTACTACTACTAGTTGTAGCTTGTAGTCTTGCTGCCTTCTGAGTCATCGATCATTCTGAGATCAGGTCTTTCTAGGCAGCTCACAGGATAAAACCTCCTCCTAGAGTAGGTGGGATTACTCTATTGTTCTTAGCTGATTCTACAATGGTTATGGCAGGTTCCTATTGAGTGTAGAAGAAGGTTATTTCGTTTTTGAGGCTTAAGGGAACCATCTAGGATGAAAAATGCTAAATGTTACCCGAGGAGACAAGGCCAAATTTCCAGAAGCAATTCTGAAAAATAATTCTGCAACTAGAGAGGTTCCAGTTCACAATCTCTGAGAGAGAGATAGAGAGTGTAATTAATGCGTAGCTGCATATTTATGTTTCTCTGTGTTCTTATGGATGCCTAAACTTATATGAGCTAACCTATGCAGATCCCAACTGAACTCCAAGTATGTACGACTTGCAAATTATTTGTTGGCATTGACTTTGATGGCTTCCTATGCTAGCTAATTGACATGGATGGCTTCTTATAACACTTAATGTGATTTCTTGAGGATGTGATTCTCAAGGTAACCATAAGATTTCGAAGGTTATTTTTCCATAGATTTTCATTAAATTCACTTGATATTCTTTGTTTTATGACCAACTTAACCCTCCTTTATAGCCTATTACATAACTCAAGTACATAGATAAGATAGATAAAGATAGGATACTTTTATTAATATCCAGCAAATGACCACAAAAGTAGGTCAATGGGACTAAGATGGTACATCTAGTGCCGGTACAAAGTAGGAGTGTGATAGCATCTTCTAGATCAATTTTAAAAGAAAAAGATATTAAGACCAAGCTAGAAACTAGATGCTGCCGGTACAATAAAAGTGCTAGTTAAGTTGAATGAAATGTGTACAAGTTTCCAAAAACTTGGAAATGTGACCCCCCAAAATGGGTATGTGGGTGAAACATGGTATATAAAAAACACAAAAAATATAGATATATAGTTTTTTTTAAATAACACATTATCTTGCAAGAAAATAAGAATGATACACATAAATGAGATTTTAGAAGGAAACCCATGTCTATATTAACTTGCATAGATGATTATATGATGCAAAATCCCATAGTTTGGTGGTCTTGATTAATGCAAATCCCATAGTTTGGTGGTCTTGATTAATGCAAATCCCATACCCTCATACATGATAGAATCCAATGGAAACACTACAATCCTATCAATCCTAAAATCTTGAAATTGTTAAGTCAACTGAATTCTGAATGGTATATGAAATTCTACTTTCTCCATATGAAGTCCAATGAGGTTGGAACCACTCTCAAACATCTTGAAACAATTAATGGTAATGTTAAAAATTTAAGTAAAATGATACAAAAGGAAAAGTTAAGATAAAGGAGAATGTCAACTTTTAAAAAACGAAAAGGTAATATAAAGGAGAATTTAATATTACCATTAATTACTAAGGTCACAAACTCCTCAAAGCTCGATTCCCTATCTTTGTTTTGTCTTAAAGGGTCGTTGGCATGGATAGAGCGATATTTTCCTATGGGTTTTGTTGCCGCCTTATACACACCTGGGGTAACGTGGAAGAAACCTTCAATCCACTTGGTGTGTCCTTGGGGGCAAGTTTCGAGTCAAGGTGCTGTCACTTGATCCTCAACTCCTCCGTCCAGGCCAACTCTTAGCGAAGCCAAGGGGGGTAGTCCCTATAAAAATAATCTAAGGCTCTTTTAAACTAAGAAAAGCAAAAGAACTACTTCTAGGAGTTTACTGCTTAATAAAACAAAGACATTCAACAATTAACATACACCATTTGACATAATCACATAAGCCATTTATCCATAAGCATGCATATATCAAGTAGGATACAAGATCTGCAAAATTAACGAAATTAGTTAGACAATTGCATTAATGAAGTAAATTGCTCACATAAAGATAACCAGTTGTACCAGTGCCTTAAAAGGAGTCATGGGAAATTGTTGATTGAGTGTTTTATTAAGATAAATTAAAGGTAGATTAATGAGAGAATATGTTGCCTCTTTAGAGGCTAACTCTTTGTTTGGAAACTTGCGGAGAACTTACCGAAACCCAAGAGGTCTCACCAATAAGTTCACTTAGGGTGCCGGATGTCCAAAACGGGTGGGAAACTAGGTCCCGAGAGGGCCCGGCTTACTTCACAGATTCCCCTTAGGCGTTTTCCCATGCATTGAGCTAGCAACTTCCGAGATTTCCCTAATTAAACTACAAACAAGGTTTATTGACTTTGCAAGACTGAAAGAGATAAACTTTGTAAATAACTGAAAGCTTTGCAAGAAAGTTGAAAATTAGAAACTTGCAAGAGTTATTGCTGATAGTTGAAAATTAAGCTCTAAACTAAAAATGCATAAAGATTGAAAACATTTTAGACATGCATGTGAAATGTGAGTGTCATGTGTGTTAGATTTTTCTTATGGTTGCATGTGTGTTTAAGATCAAAAGATTAAACTTGCACAGAAAGAAAGTAAAGACAAACCACGACACACAAATCCCCCTAATGGGGATGGAGAAACTGGGCACAAAAGGGCCTGCTTTTATTAAGCCTATTACAATGATGTTCCTGGGAGAAGTCAAATCTATGCCATGTGAGTGGATGAGGTGGTAAGGGATGTCTGGGCAATGGGTGCAGTGATAGCAAGGAAATGTATAGCTTACCTGTGGGTGCCTCTGAAGAGGGTGAGCTACACCTTGTCATGGATGCAAATGTTTCCAAGCCCATTCATGCCTTTTATCTTTTATTCTTATTGCTTTTTCTTTCAAGAGGTTAGTTAGGGGACACTGCCCTGGCGTGGTGACCAGTGGTGGCAATGTTACCCACAAGCATTTCACGGAAATGAGAAGGTTCGCTCGTGATGAGACCCCCTTTCTCTTGGCTATGCCACCAAGAGCCATTACCCTGGCATGGTGACTAGCTGTTGGTAGTGTCATACTGCTACATGCACATGGATCTAATAGGCTGGCTTGTGTTGAGACCCCCTATCCTCCAACTAGGTCTTGATTTATTATTTTTATGGGTCCCTCTGTTTCTTGCTGAGAAGCTTTTATTGCTTTCTCGGGGATCCCTGGGTGAAGCATCTCAAGGTTTCATTCTTTTGGCGTTTATCTTTTTCCAACTACTTTTACCCTCTGGGCCATTAGCCCCTTCTTCCCACAAGGTAAGGTACAATCCTTAGATATTTGGCCAACGCAATGCCGGACCAATGCAATGGGATGGATGAGCGGGAAAAAGATTAAAAGTGGTAAGTATGGTTGGAGCGGATGATGGCGTTTCATGAATCCCCCCAGTGGCAACTCAAACCTTATGTGTACTAGCTTACTAGGGCATCTTGTCATTCCCCCCAGGTGTGGTCAAGTGGAAAAGCATAAGGTCCAAGAACACGTTAGAAGCAAAAAGAATTAAATGCACATATTCAAAGGTTTTGAGGATTAGATACATACCATGATACCTGAACTCATTACCTCATGGAGCAAGATCCATTTCTGCTGCAGGACCAGGGCGATGTGATGGATGCGGCTGCTGCTGACAAAGTGGACGCGCTGAAGAATGTAATAGAAAAAACCAAGTATGTAATTGTAATAATAATATATATTGATGAAATATGAATAATTGATAAAAATAAGATGAGTACAATTGAGAATGAGGGCTTGTTTATATACCCACGTAGGGGTGCCCTTAACCAATAGACATGTCCTTTGAGAACATGTCATTTCATTATTAATAATTATTATTTACTAATTAATTATTATGTTATGAATATCTATTTATATGTATTTTTTATGTTCATAACATTGCCTTCCTCTTAAAAATGCTTTGTCCTCAAAGCACTGGTAACGACGAGTGTAATTGACGAAAATGTTCTGATTCCCATGCTGCATCTTCTTCTGGGAGGTTTTTCCATTTGATAAGATATTCTTTGATTATGTGAGATCGTAACTTCTTTTCTCTAGAGGCAATAATGGCTTCTGGTTCTAAAATGATTCTGCCTTCTTCATCCAACAGGGGAAGCAAGGTTTGCACCTTTTGGTGTTGTCCAACAACTTTTTTTAGACATGATACATGAAAAACGTTGTGGATACGACTTTTATCTGGTAAGTCCAATCCATAAGCGATGTGACTGATTTTTCTGTTAATTTGATATGGTTCGTAATATTTCAAAGCTAATTTATTCTTTCCTTGTTGTTTAAGTGATAACTATTTGTAGGGTTGAAGTCTCACAAATACCCATTCTCCAACTTCAAATTCTCTTTTTGTTCGGTGTTGATCAACTTGTTGCTTCATTCTGTTTCTTGCTATAACCAAGTTTTCCTTGAGAATTTGCACAACTTTTTGACTTTCCTCTAAAAGCTCTTTTACTGATGCAACTTTTGTTTGATTTGTGGCTAACTCTTTCCATGATGGTGGTGGATATCCATAAAGCACTTGAAACGGTGTCATTTTAGCTGATGTGTGATATGTGGAGTTATAACACCATTCAGAGAGGTGCAACCATTGAAGCCATTTATTTTGCTTATCAGTGATGAAGCAATGAAGGTAAGTTTCCAAGAACTTGCTGACAATTTCTGTTTGTCCATCTGTTTGAGGATGATAAACTGAGCTCATATTAAGAGACGTCCCGATTTGTTTGCAAAACTCCCTCTAAAAGGCTCCTTTAAAATTGGTGTCTCTATCACTGACGATGACCTTGGGAAAACCATGTAATTTATAAATGTTTTTACAGAAGACTTCAGCTGTTTGTTTTGCAGAATCTGTTTTTCTTACTCCCATAAAATGTGCATACTTGGTTAGTCTGTCTACTATCACTAAGATTTTATCTTTTCCTTCTAATAGTGGTAATCCTTCAATGAAATCCAATGAGATTTCTTCCCATTTTTGGTTAGGAATATGTAACGGATGGAGTACCCCCGGTGTTGATATATTTTCAGTCTTGTTTCTTTGGCAAAGATCACACTCTGCTACATATTTTTGAATATCTGTGCTCATCCCTTTCCAAAATAATGATTGACGAGCATTATAATATGTTTTGAAAAATCCAACGTGGCCTGTGGTTGGACAGTCATGAGCTTCTTAGAGTACCTTGATTTTAAATTTTGAATTGGTGTTCAAATAAATTCTTCCTTTATACCATAAGATGTTGTTCTTCCATTCGAACTTGGGGTATTGGGTTAAATCATTGATTATGGAGCATGTCTTTGTGTTTTTGGCATATTCACTTTGGATTTTGTTCAGCCATTCCGGAATTGCGATTGATACTGCAAAAACTTGTGCTTCTTCATCTTTTCGTGAAAGAGCATCAACCACTATGTTATCTTTTCCTCTCTTATGTAATATCTCCATATCAAATGTGACAATTTTTTCTATCCACTTTGGTTGTTCAGTAGTTGATGTTTTTTGTTGTAACAAATATTGTAGGCTATTATGATCTGTACGTACCAAAAATTTGCCTCCTAAGAGATATTGCCGCCATTTGGTTAATGCATGCATAATTGCAAGCATTTCTTTATTGTATGTGGATTGTAAACATTCTTTTTTGTTTAGTTTCCTACTTTCAAATGCTATTGGGTGTCCATCTTGCATCATGATTGCTTCGATCCCAAAACCTGAAGCATCACATTCAATTATGAAGGGTTTGGAAAAATCAGGTGTAGTTAACACGGGGGTTGTGGACATAATTTCTTTTAAATTTCTAAAACATTTTTCAGATTCTTCATTCCAATGGAAGGAGTTTTTCTTTAGGAGATTTGTTAGGGGGGCAGTTAGATGAGCATAGTTTTTGACGAATCATCGATAATATCCTGCCAAGCCTAAAAATCCTCTTAATTTAGATATACTTTTTGGTCGGGGCCATTCTGTAATTGCTTTGGTTTTGTTTGGGTCTACCTTAACTCCCTTTTTGGAAATAATGTGACCGAGATATTCTACTTCCTCCTTGCCGAAAGTGCATTTTGACATTTTTGTGTAGAATTGATTTTTTTCTAAAATAAACAATACTTGTCCTAAATGATTTATGTGTTCCTTCCATGTTTTGCTGTACACTAAAATGTCGTCAAAGAAGACTAAAACATATTTTCTTAGGTGTGGGTGAAATAATTCATTCATAGTTGCTTGGAAGGTAGTCGAGGCATTAGTTAGCCCAAAAGGCATTACCTTGAATTCGTAGTGTCCTTCATGGGTTTGGAAGGCGGTCTTCGGTACATCTTCTAATCTTACCCTAATTTGGTAATATCCTGATCTCAAATCAAGTTTTGAAAAAAAATTGTCTCCATGAAGTTCATCCAACATTTCGTCGATGAAAGGAATGGGAAATTTATTCTTGATTGTTATCTTATTAAGCCCACGATAATCTATGCATAACCTGAAAGAACCATCTTTCTTTTGTACTGGTACAACTGGGGCTGAATATGGGCTTCTACTTTTTGTGATAATACCACATTTTAACAAGTCTTGAACTAATCTTTCTATTTCTGTTTTATGATGATGGGGGTATCTGTATGGTCTAATCTTGACTAGACTTGATCCTGGTTTAATTTCAATTATGTGTTCAATTCTTCTTTGTGGAGGTAAGTCCATGGGGAGGTCTTGAAACACCTTTTTGTGTGTTTGAATTAGGTCTTGGATTTCTAAATTTTTGGAGTCTTGTTCTGGTTCTTGTATTCACATGTGGTGGCATTGGATAAAATAGGTAGTTGCTCCTTTTTGAATCATTTTTTCCATCTATTGAGATGATACAACTTGTGTTTGGGGGGGTTGAAAACCATATAATTTATAAGTCTTCCCTTGCCATTTGAATTTGATGAAATGCTCTTGGTGATTGACTATGTAGGTACCTAAAGTTTGCAACCATTGGACTCCTAAAACCACGTCTACTCCTACGGTGTAAGATTCGGATTCTAAATTGAAATCTTGAATTTGGAGTTTCACCTTATGGCATTTTCCTACATTTTCAATTTTCTTACCATCTGCGACCATCACTTTCATATCTGGGACTGGATATACAAACAATTTTAGGTTCCTTGCAACATTGATGTCGAGAAAATTGTAGGTACTTCCTGTGTCGATTAACACTGTGATGTTGTCTTTTTTTATGTGTCATTTTAATTTTAGTGTTTGTGGTTGGCTGATGCCTGTGATGGTTGCTAATGATATTCTTGGTGTGTCATTACCTAAGAGATTTGACATGTCATTTTGATTGTTTCCTATTTCTTCTGTTACTGATTCTTCTGTGTCTGATTCCTCGATGTTTTCTGCTTGACAAGTGTATAATTTTTTTGTCTTATCTTCTATGCGACATCGGTGTCTTGGGTCCCATTTTTCACCACAATGTTTACATTTACCTTCTCTTATTCTTTGGTAATCTCGACTTCTTCTATCTTCTCGTAAGTTGGGTGGTATATATTTGTCAGTTTCTATGTTTGTGTTCTAGTTTATGTTGCTTCTTGAATAAAACTTGCCGAATCTTGATTGGCCTTCTAGCTTTTCTTCTGCTGCTTTTGCCTTGCGTCTTGCTATTTCAACATTAGTTACCTCATGTAATTTTAACTCATCTTGGATATGCAGCTTGAGACCACCTATGTAAGACTGTAGTAATTGATCATCGGATAATCCAAATACTTGGGTGGCAAGGGATTCCCATTGATGTGTAAATTCATCTACGTTGTCTTTCTGTTGTAGCCTGGTGAGTTTGGAAAATAATTCTTGCTCCGAGATGCCCTGGAATCTTTTTAAAAAATCATTTTTAAAGGAGTTCCAAGTGTTTGATTGGATTCTTCCTTTCCACCAAATGTACCAATTGTATGTTGTGCCGTCGAGGAACATGGATGCATATTTTACTTTTTCTTCATCAGTTGTAATATTATATATTTGGAAATATTCTTCAGTTTTGTTAAACCAAGCCACGCATTGGTTATCGCTGCCATTGTATTTTGATAGTTCAATTTTGGCTTTGGGAGGGTAAATCATTAGAGGTTGATATTGTGATATGGTTTGAGGATTTGAATTGTAGGGAGGCGGTGGCGGTGGGGGTGGTGATGTGTTAGAAGTGCTTGAATCATTTGATTGTGATTGGGGAACTTGTTGGTGGCCTTGATCTTTTATTAACTTTAAAAGCTCATCATGCTTTGTTTCCTGATGTTGTGTTATTAGACCTAGACTTTGTTGTAATTCTTCTGTTATTTCTCTTTTAAAGTTTCCCAAACCTCGTTGTAAGTTAATCCCGATTTCTTGAAAAATATCGTCTTTAAGATCTTGTTTTAGAATTTCCATGCCTTTTCGTAATTCTTTTCCGACTTCTTTTGAAATCTCTTCTTTTAGATTTTGGGTCAGTTCTTGTCTGAGTGCATTATTACTGACCTTGATTTCTTCTCGCAATTCGTCATTAGTTTTTTGTAATGCTTTTTCGAGTAACTATCGGGCATTTTTGCATTCTTGGTCTGTTTTTTCAATTTGATTTTTTAATTCTGCCATTTTTCTTGTATTTGGGGGTGAATATTTCCCGACAATTTTGACTGATTATACTGTCCAATCTTTAAATTTTTTGTTGTTGTTATGAAATCTAAAATATGTGTAAAGAAATTATATATATATATATGGTCAAAGTTCCCTTTTAAAAGGGTACGACTCAATGAAGGGGTGTGTTAGTTTATTTATGGGAGTGGCCGATAGGAGTGGAGGTGGCTGGTTGTGTGAGGGTGATAGGGGTAGGCTATGGTGTAGTTACAGGACAGGGGAAGGGTTACGGGGAGGGGTAGAGGTTACAGGGGAAATGGGTTACGGGAAGGTTATGGGGAAGGTTTTACGGGGACGGGAAGGGTAGTGTTTACGCATAAGGGTTACAGGGACGGTTATGAGTGAGGGATTACGGGAGGGGTTAGGTTACGGGGGAATAGTTACGGTACAGGGTTATGGGAAGGGAAGGGAACGGGGGAAAGGGAACTGATCTGAGGGGTTATGGAAGGAAGAGGCAGGGGAGGGAAGGAAGCGGAGAGGGAGGGAGAATATAGGACTGAGTTTTGAAGGGAATGCAGGAAGGGGCAGAGCAGGGGAAAGGGGCGAGAGGGAAGAGAAGCAGGTTACAGGGATTTTATTTTAAAAGACGAGGGAGGGAACATGAATGCGGGTTCACGGGAGAGAGAAATAGATTAGGGAGAGAAAAGTTATGGGAGAGAAAGAGGCCAGATAGGGGTAGAGAGAAAGGGAAGGTTGGGCATGAAGTGGAATTAGCACATGATATGGGTTGTGGGGGTTTGGGGAGGACCGATCTCCTCTGATACCAATGTAATAGAAAAACCAAGTATGTAATTGTAATAATAATATATATTGATAAAATGAATAATTATTAAAATAAGATGAGTACAATTGAGAATGAGGGCTTGTTTATATACCCACGCAGGGGTGCCTTTAACCAATAGACATGTCCTTTGAGAACATGTCCTTTCATTATTAATAATTACTATTTACTAATTAATTGTATGTTATGAATATCTATTTATATGTTTTTATGTTCATAACAAAGGAATGAAGGATGGGCCCTATAGACCATGCTCAATCGATGTCTGGCTCGGTACTCCATGTCTAGGACACATGGGCTTCGAGACATAATCTCATATCCCTAGGCTAGGGGATAACGCGCCAAGGTAACATAAACCAATTTGTCCCTATCACTCCCCAATGTTTTAAATTAAAAGCCATGCAATATGAAAACCTCTTTGAAGAACAAATATGCAACTTTGTCTTACTGTGAGTACATGGCAATGGCGAAAAGTGTCTGAAACAGTTTAACCTATCTACCACAAAAAGTACAATCTTTGCCTTGCAGTAACTGGGCAATCCCATTGATAAGAGGAAATCCATAGATATGCTTTCCATTTTGTGCTCATGGATGGAGTATATTATGTTAAAATAAAATTATAGTTCTTTGCATTTTCAATAGATAACAATAATAGCTTAAACGAGATCAAATACACAATCACAAAGAGACACAACATTTATCTGGAAACCCTCTGGGGAAGAAAACCCAACACTTCCTTATTATAGATAGCCAATCTGTGCCAAGAGATAGCTCAAGCTAAAACAAAAGATCCTCTCCCAAGATGTGCAAGCTCTCTTCTCAGCTGGAGTTCAAACTTGTCTCTCCAAAATAGAGCAAGTGAGGTGAGAGTCATCCTAAGTGGTAGCTAGCCTCACTTATTTATAAAAGATTGTACGTGTGGAGAGGTATCTCTTCACTATGAGGCCGACTTCTCTAGCTGGGTGGTTATAACCACCTATTATTTTATTGAAGGGCCTCTTTAATATTTTAGGTAGAGCTGCTTATTCTTCCTGTTACAGTTATCTTTTTTGACCAATCACCGGGGTTTGGTCCTTTATAATAACCTACATGATCAATCCAAGTAGGGATTGATCCAATGAAATAATATCAAATAATAATAAGAATACTGATTGCAGTTACATTATTTTAGGGGTAGTGGTTCGCGATAATCCGGCTGGATGAGTGTGCTCATCCTTGTTTGACAAGTGGTGTATTCCTTGATGTGGCACATAACATCCTCCTTCAAGAGTCGCTAGCCCGAATCTTTCACCTTATCTCTCTTGATGAACCCTTGATGTCACACTCACGGTGAATCACTTAGCATGCTTCTTAACATATGGCTTTAAAAGGTTGACTGGGAACCAGAGGAATTAGAGCCCTTGCAATATATGATCATCCATAATTATGATTGTCATCTTGTACTGTCCATCCATCAACAATTTAAGCATATAATTTTTTTTGAGTATTCTACCAAAAGGTGGGCCTTCAGTCCATTGAGATGTTGATCATAGCATAAGTGATAGTCTTACGGATAGGCATGCATACCAGTATTCTTCCTTTATTGAAACTCAATGTTAAAAGTCATAAGCACTGGATCTTGCTAACCCCCTTTTGTTGCCTCTCATTTAAGTCCTTTTGATCAAAAGTACTTGACTGTGTATCTATCCTCACAATCAAGATTTTGTCCCAACCAAAATATTGCTGAACTTAGCCAAATGCATGCATGATGTCTAGCATCTCTTTGTCATAGATGTTGTAGAGCTTAGGACCTCCTAGGTTTCGGCTTTCCTTAGACAATGGTGCCTATGCATAAGCCTTTGCTCTGATGCCCTCATCAGGCATCACCTCCCCTTGTAAAAAGGTGTGTGAAATGCAAGTGAAACCAATCTTAGGACAAAACCTCATCACCTTCTTCATTTCATCCAAAGTCCAGCTGTGATTCCTGACTCCACTTGAATGCTCCCTTCCTGGTCATATCGGTCAAAGGAGTGTAAAGTTGAGAGAAGCCTTTGATAAACCTCTTGTAATAGCAACAAATGCCAATAAACCCCTTCAATTCTGTGAGAGTCTTAGGTGTGGGCCAATCAAAGTATAGCTTGTATTTTCTCTTGGTGTGCCTATACCCCCTTCACTCCAATAATGTGCCCTAAATAAAGGACCTCTATCATCCCAAATTCACATTTGGATTCCTTAGTATACAAAGATTGCCCTTCCATGATAACCATAATGTGTTCTACATGCCGAAGATGCTCCTCCCAAGTTTTGCTATAGATCAACAAATCATCAAAGAGACTAGAAGGAACTGTAATTTCTTGTTAGAAGACATGGAACCATACAAAGATTGGAAGACCGTGCGGCGCACATTAGTCAACGAAGAAAGGGCATCACTAAGAACTCATAGTGACCATGGTGACATCTGAAAGCAGTCTTGAGTACATCTTGCTCCCTCATCTTAATCTGATAATAGCCAGCCTTGATCAATCTTGGTGAAGTAAACATCCCTGTGGAGCTCATCCAATGGCTCATCAATCCAGGATGGGGTATATGTTCTGATTATGTACTTATTCAAATACGTAATCAATGCACATCATGGTCCCATCCTTCTTTCACTAACCTCGGCTAGTCTAGGAAATGTTATATCGATATGTCTTGTTTGATGTGTGGCGGACTACATTGGGGTTTTCTGGATGTGTTTCAGGTGAGTGTTTTTACATGCTTGGTGTAGATAATTAATTGTTTACAACATATAAATGAGCATACAGAATGGTAAATGAGACAAAACAGCATAAACCATATATTACTGATATGTGTCTGGGAGTACAAATGCGAATAAAGTCTTCTTATAGCACAATTTGTAGCTAGGAAGAAGGCTAGAAGATAGAAGATAGCTGATAGAGAACCCTATCCCCACCCAATGTCACCCACGATGGGAAGGTTCTTTCTCTTTAGAGAAGTGAGGCTTGGAGAGCGTCACACAGTGACACAGGGGTTTGAAGAGCTGAGATAATGGAGACAATGAAGCCGTTTCCCTTCCGGAATCACCACCAAAGCAGGATAAGTCCCATAGCCAACAAAGATAACTAAGTAGAATCCATACAGAACAAAGCAACAATAAAGGCGATATATACAGGAGGCTTTGGTTAGTGCTATATATATAGAGACTATTCGATATTCAATGTAAGCAATTTGAGAGTAAATCTTGACCATGAAGTCAATGTTTATCAATAGCGGTAAAAATCATATCACTTCATCAAAAATTATTAGAATGATGATGCTGGCATTCAAATGTAATAAACCAACTCTTTAATCAATTTATACCTAAAACCACATTCAATTGCTCACAAGATTAAACGTTGTTGAAATAAAATATCCAATGATGACGTCGACAACTAGGGTTAGTAGGGTTAGCTAGAGTTAGGGTTAGTGTAGTTAGAGGGTTTCAATTCAAAGCTTTGAGAGAGTTTATATCAAGTTCTACCATCAGCGTTGGAGGACTTTAGATCGGTGCCTTGGGGTTTAATGGAGTCATAAAGTAGGGCCTTGCAGGTTGAAGGAGGCTGATTTCCAAGGACTAGAGGAGAAAAGGGATTTGATCTTTGCTTCATGAGGCCTCAAAATGGAACCTAGGAGGCTCACTCGATTGTTGCTAAGCGGGGCCTGATATCTCCTCCTTCTCACGATAAGCAGCTAGCTCAGGATGAAACACAAAAATCAAAACAGAAGGCTTAATGAGAAGTGTTGCTACAACAAGGCTCTCATCAAGCCCTAAAGAAAGCTGATCCTAAGTATATAGATAACCTAGGCACGAGACGTCTTCTTCCTCTTGGATTCTAAATGGTACAGTGCTCTGAGGGGAAAAGAGAGACAAGGAGTGTAGCTCATTGGAGGCTCTCTTTCTCTCCTTCAATAGTTGAAAGTTTCTCTATCAGGGGACATAGGAGACAAGGACCTACTTGTGTGCTGCTTGTCACCTAAATTTTGATTCGGCAAAATAAATAAGCATATACAGAATTAGACTACAACCATTCATTCAAGAGTTTTGCAGAAAAATACTTGCAATTCATCAAAAATAAACATTACAGAAACCCTAGTTGTAACACCTTCCTTCAAGAGAAACACCATAAAATGCCACAAATTGTCTTATTTGTACAACAAATTAAAGCCTTACTAGATCAGCCAAAACCCTAGAATAGAGCGCAAATTTCAGACACCTCTCACCAAGTGGTGAGTGAAAGATGATGATAAAATAGGAGATGGAATCCTCAATATATCTTGTATCGTGACCCTAATTTCACTTTTTAAGGTCATGCTTAACAAGGCCATATGTCAAAATCATATTGATTTTACATTAAAATGCTAATCAAAAACCCTAATTAAGCAAAAGAGGTAAAAGACCCTTCAAGGGAGGTGCTAACCCTTTCTAGGGAAAATGAGACATCAAGGGGAGCAGCGTTAGCCCCGGGGCCTCTCAACATACCACGTGCCATAGCTGCTTGATCTGCCTCCAGCGTCCATGAAGATGGATGGCGATCATAGTGAAGATGGGGCGTCTAAACGCCCAGGCTAAAGCGTTCCACTAAAGGGTCATTCCCCTAGGTCTAGCAAAGTCCTGGATGTCTCACAGGAGCATCTCCTGAATTGCAAAACTTTTTGATCAAGCTCCTCTTGTCGCCCATGGAGAGTCCAGCCGAAGGTCATTTCCCCATGTGTATTGGTCCAAAATGGTACTTGTCAGTGAGACATGGTCCTGCACATCAAATGTTATGCCCTCCATGGGCTCATGATCCACCGAGGATCATGTAATGTCAATCACATCTCCACATCATCAATGTGTAAACATATGCATAAAACCCTAATACATCGAGTTAATAGCTCAGACATTACAAAAACACACCAATACAAGATTGGAGAGAAAAGACAAGACGTCCTAATGGGCTAGTAATCACAAGAAAATGAAAGTTCCCAGGAAAGATCTCATCCAAGCCATGTAAGTGAGGTGATGTGGCTAGGGATGTCCAAACATGTGGAGTCTGATGAAGACCAAGGATGCATAAGTGTTACTGTGGGTGCCTTTACTGCTGTATGTAGAAAGGCAGTACATGCCATCATGGAAGCAACATTTTTTCCAAGCCCATTCTTGCCTTTATTCTTTTGATTCTTGTTTTATTCTTTTTATTTTCTTTTTTGTTTCAAGAACTAATCAGGGGACCTTGCCTTGGCATGGTGACGAGTGACAACGTTACCTAGAGTACTCACAGAGAGAGATGAGAAAGGCTGGCTGTGATACAGGAACCCCCTTTCATAATAGCCATGCAACCAAAGGTCCTTGCCATGGCATGCCAGGGCAGTGGCAATGTCATATTGTTAGGTACCCACTTAAGGACCTAATAGGCCTAGGCTGTGTCGTTATGAGACCCCCTATCCTCGACTAGGTCTTGTTTATTTTTGGTCCCTCTGTTTCTTATTTTTTTGTTCAAGAACTAACCAGGGGACACTGCCTTGGCATGGTGACCAGAGCTGACAACGTTACCCACAAGTACTTTCACAGAGATGAGAAGGCTGGCTCGTGATGAGACCCCCTTTCCCTTAGCCATGCAACCAAAGGTCACTGCCCTGGCATGGTAACCAGACGGTGGCAATGTCATATTGTTAGGTACCCATGGACCTAATAGGCTAGCTTGTGATGAGACCCCCTATCCTCTGACTAGGTCTTGTTTTGTTATTTTTCGGGTCCCTCTTGTTTCTTGCTGTAATGATCCCAAGCCATTATGCAAGGATCATCACGGTTTTGGTGTCTTTTCAAACATTTTCTTGGTTGTGGTATTTTGTCAAACACATTGCTATCCTATTTGTTTAGATGTGTTTACTTGCTAAATGGCCTCTTGATTTCGGCCTTAATGTTTACTGATGTGTTTATATGAATGTTTGCAGCAATTAACAAGAAGAGACAACCATGGAACTTACCTCAACCATATGCAATATGATAGACACACCAAAACATCTCAAATAGCTCTTATTCATAAAATAGAGAAACTTGCTACAATGAAGATGTCGATCTGGAATGCTCAATAGATGGCCAAGAAGATAGACAATAGAGCTGCTACAAAATGCTCCCGACAATACAAAATAAGCCTCCAAAGTCTGGATAAGAAATGAAGACCAATGCCACGTCCTGCTGGATAGCTGAAGCTCCTCAACAATTCGGCCCTGGTGCCAAAAATGTCCAATCACCTCAAGAAAGATGCCAAACAATAGATCGGGTGATGGTAAGAACAACCTAGGTGCCCGAATCTCCAAGATCCCTCTCAAACCCTGTAGATCTGAACTCCTCCACTGAATGGTGCGCCCCACTGGATGACTGAAACCCTAGATAATTCGACCCTGATGAAGGAGGCCTGCAAATGCTCTAAAACTCCCCAGGAATATAGGTCGGGACACTCCAAGTCACTAAGTGAAGTCTCAGAGTCAGATCTGAAGTGTAACCCCTCCAAACTGACTAGATCTGAACCTTAGAAACACCCTCCTTCTCTTCAATTCGTCCCAATGCTCTAGCAAATCATCTGTATCATAAAACTCTCTCAGAAAGCACTAGGAGTGATGGTGAAGACCCTGGAAGAAGAACCCAGGTGATAGAATCTCCAAAAGCCCTGCCAATCACCTGCAATGAATCTCTCTCCAAGAATGGTGGGCCCTCCTTGCTGGAAACCCCCAACTGGTGCACCCTCTCTCTATCTGCACAGGTAATTGATGTGGAACTCTCCTGCAACTGAGTAGATCTGGAACTAGAATGGTGTGGGAGCGTATTGCATCTCCGAGACCAAGCTTGGGACAAGTTAGGTGGAATCTTTCACCACCGAATCATCCTCTAGGGTTTGTTAAGTCAAAACCCTCAAAACCCCCAATGCTAGTCTTACTAGCTAGAAGCTAGATATCAAAAGATAGAAAGTCATGAATGATGAGTAGAGGCCCTTGCCTTCCTTTTATACTTTTTGGCTCACCTTGTCCCTCCAAAGTGACTTTCATTTTATTAATATTTAATTAATTAATTAAATCACTTTAATTAATTAATTAACTTTTTTACCTCTGAAAA
>SNQJ01S0022179.1:0-13756 GCA_010110895.2 Picea sitchensis | reverse complement strand
CATGCAACCAAAGGTCACTGCCCTGGCGTGGTGACCAGATAGTGGCAATGTCATACCGCTGGATACCTATGAACATAATGGGCCGGCTCGTGATGAGACCTCCCATCCTCTTGGTTAGGTCTTGTTTTATTATTTTTCTTACGGTCCCTTTAGTTTCTTATCGAGAGGCTTTTTACTGCCTTCTCGGGGATCCCCTGGGTGAAGCATCTCTAGGTTTTATTTCCTATGGCTTTTATCTTTTACCAGCTGCTTTTTACCCTCTGGGCCTTTAGCCCCTTCTTCCCACAAGACAAAGTGTAACCCTCAGAGGTCATCCTAATGGACGGACTAGGGGAATGGGATGGATGAGCGGGGTATAAGATGTAAAATGATAAAAGATGGTGGGCGCGGATGATGGCTCTGCAAATCCCCTTTGGTGGCTAACCAAAACCCATGAATATCAACTTGCTAAGTCACCCCATCAATCACCCCAACAATGGTCAAGCGGATTAGTGTAAAATCCAAGCAGTCATCAGAAATGAAAGGAACCTAATGCATATATAAGAATGTTATAACGACCAAATATGACACATACCATGATACCTCAGACTAATTACCTCATGGAGCAAGAGTCCTCTCCGATGCAAGGCCAAGCCAGGGGTGATGGAAGCTGCTGCTACTGACAGGACACATCTGGCGAAGAAGAAGAAAGCATGGTCCTCTAGGACCATGCTCAAGGTCAATCTTGCTCTAGCTACTCCATGTCTAGGACCTGTGGGCCTCGAGACATGATCTCCTAGTTATCCCTAGATATCGGGGATAACAATACCCATGGACCTAATAGGTTGGCTCGTGATGAGACCCCCTATCCTTTGACTAGGTCTTGTTTTGTTATTTTTCGGGTCCCTCTTGTTTCTTCCTGAGAGGCTTTTTACTGCCTTCTCGAGGATCCCTGGACGAAGCATCTCGAGGTTTTATTTCTAGGCTTTTGTCTTTTACCAGATGCTTTTACCTTCTGGGCCTTTAGCCCCTTCTTCCCACGAGACAAGGTGCAATCCTGCAAATAGGTCAACCCAATGCCCTGACAAGGGGAATGGGATAAATGAGTGGGAGATAAGATGAAACAGTGGTGCTATGATGGGAGCGGACGATGGCTTTTCAGAAATTCCCCTAGTGGCAAACCAAGACCTATGGGCACATGCTTGCTAGGGCACCCTGTCAATTTCCCCAAGCGTGGTCAAGTGGGCTAATGTAAGATCCAAGCAATTGTTAGAGATAAAATTAATCAAATGCATATATTTAAAGGTTTCAATGATCAAAAGTGACACATACCATGATACCTGGACCAATTACCTCATGGAGCAAGAACCTCTTCTGATACAGGATCAAGCTGATGGTGATGGATGCTGCTGCAGTGGACAAGACAAAAGATGATGAATGAAGAAAAGGCGGGTCCTCCAGGGCCATGCTCAGGTCAATCTTGCTCTCAGTACTCCATGTCTAGGACCTGTGGGCCTCGAGACATGATCTCCTAGTTATCCCTAAAAAGTGGGGATAACATGGCTGAATAAAATAAATCACTCGGCTAGATCAATGACAAAAGGATCTTAGCCGAAATACAATAAGCAAACTAAAACAATAATACTTGATACTAGAAGCAGCCTGCGAGATCAGTGGATGAGATGTAAGATCTACTGCAAGCTACAACAACTGCTGCAAGATTGGAAAGTTCACCCTTGTGGTTAAACCCCTCGGATTTGCCTGGAAACTGTCCCAATCAGTGCGCCCTGCTCTCTCTCTCGGTTCTGGTGATTGATCTGCTGAGAATCGACCCTCTGTTGATATGTATAGACTCTGGATGGATCCCCTTGGGGAAATGCGCCCCTCTGCTGCTGGAAACTGTGCCCTAGTGATTCCCCCGTTGGAATCGATTGATAAGGGTCTCAAACTGAGCGTCCTAGGCTACTAGGAAATGGGTTAGAAGGATTTCCATGGATCTGATCTGATGATCACTCGGGAACCCCAAATGTGTCCTCCTCAACTGTTGCACCCTCAACGACTGGAAAATGTGCCCTAGATGATTTCTCCTTGGGAATCTGACGAGAAACTGGGCAATAGATGTGCCTTGGCTTCCTCTCAACTAGGTCGGAAGGGAATCCCTGAATTCTCCCTGGATGGGACAAGTCGACTCACTAAATGTCCTCAAAAGCTGTGCCCTCACCCTGAATAAGTGCGCCCTTGCTGCTGGAACCTATGTAACCGTTGTTGAAGACTGATGGAAGACCTGTGTGATCTCCCCGATGACTAGGGTGTGTCTCTCAACACCGAAATCAACCACTAGTGTATTCCTCCTGGAATCCACCGAGCTATCTCTCCTGAGATGCGCCTCTCTCCTCAATGACAAGTCAAAATCTGCATAATGACGAATTAGGTTGCTTTACCCTTCCTTTATAGCTTCCTGAAACCCTAATTCACTGTTGACCTATTTTTAGCTTCTCTGTTCTACTTTTAGCTCACTTTGACTTAAAAGTGCTTTTAGTCACTTTCGAATTATAACACCCTCGACTGAAGTGACCTCTAGTAACCCTGTTTACCCTTGCATGGCCTTGGCTATAGTCTAATAGGGTTGTTTAGACCATTAAGCCTCCTCTCTGGAGCTCCTATTTGGAAAGGGACATTACAGACCGCACCACTTGCAGACACACCAAGAATATTTAACAATGGCCTTCCTTTCACATTTTTCCAACCATCGGATACAATTGATACTCGATGTTGGTTCCAATCATTTGTAAATTTTCCTAAAGCACCTTGGATTTTGGCTCTTTCCCTATCAAGTCTCAAGGTTATAACTTTTTCATACTCGGGGCTCATGTATCCTTTAGGGGCATCATTGATGACTTGTACCATTTCATGCCAATCTGGTGAGTGAAGAACATTGAATGGTATACCACATGCATAGAAAAACCTAATTTTTTTTGCATCCACATCATCTCTACAACCTTAGTCAAGGAAATATGATAGTGTTTTACGACTTGAAGACGAAGGCGAGAATGCACTAGCATGGGGGGATGCAGATTGAGCAGTGAACATTCTTTGTGCACTCTCACGCTCAACCTTTGGTCTTTTGGATTTGTTTTGTGCAGCCTCCTCTCCCCTTTAGTATTTGAGTTTGTCTTCGGGTGGCACGCTCACACAATTTTTGAGTCCTATACTCTTACCTTCATCCTAGTACATAGTCCCACACATATGCTTTCTCACACGGGTATAGGAACCTTTCTATTATGTATGACAACGGTGACATGTAAATTTTGTGGTTACACCCCGTTTCCCTCCCCCAAGCCTTGCGACCTACTTCCACAGAGGTGTGTACTTCTGTTTGGATTTTTGGGGATCATGATCATCGCTATCATTTTCATTGTCTTCATTCCCTTCCATTCCTTCCTCCTCTCCTTGGTCTGTGCTGTCCATTTCTATTTCTTCATGACTATCATGGTTATTTCGACATGAACTTCCCACCACCACCATCATCAAAATAAAAAATGGAACCAAAATGACATACCACATTGACAACGCCATCATGATTGTTGAACCTTGATAATAACTTGCTACCTGCAATAGAAAGATGGAGGAGAAATGGGAAAGAGTAGGAGAAGAAAACATTCAAATATTCAACATAGCATAATATACTAGTTTACAACACGTGGATTTTTTTTTTTAAACAAGAAACAAGAATGGGCCTAAAAGCCTACCTCTTTAGCTCTCCAATGGTGGTTGAATATGTTAATTTTAGAGAAGCTATTAAGTTTCTTTTCAATTTACTAGATAACAATAGCATAGGTAGGATCACTGAGAGAAACACAATCACAAGGTACACAACATTTATTCTAGGAAACCCTCATGGGGGAGAAAACCCAACAAAAACTTCCTTAATATAGATAGTCAATGCAATGCCAAGACAATAAACCAAAACACTGGAGAATATCCAACACTGAGCAATGTGCCTCTCTCTTCCTTCTTCTCCCAACTGCAACTATCTCCAAACTTGCACACTTGTTGAGTGGAATGAGTGAGAGTGAATGAATGAGGTGCCAGCCTCTCTTATTTATATTAGCTAGTAGGCGCTAGGGAGGTGTCTCTTCACTGGGCAGGGCTGACTTCTTCACTTAGTGGTTAAAACCACTTTAATTAGGCCTGGGGCCAACTTCTTAATTTGCATGATATAATTAGGGTTTGACCAATCCGCAAAAGGGGATTTGGCCATTTACAAAGCCCGACATGATCAATCCACAAAAGGGGATTGATCTAATCAATAATGACTCAATAATAATTAGAATACTCTTTGTAGTTACAATATTTCAACAGAATATGACTATGGTAGCCTTCAATCTCCCTTCTAAGCTCTCACAAATGGCAGCCTTCAATCTTTCTTCCAAGCTCTCCAATCTCTCTATTGGAGCCTTCAATATTCCTTCCAAGCTCTCCAATCCCTTCCAAGCTCTCAAATCTCCCTCCATTCTCCTTCAAGATTCCCTCAATCCCATCAAGAACTAGCAAGAACCCTCTCAAAACCCTCATAGCAAAGATGAGTGAAATGATAAATAGAATGACAGAAAAATGGAGTGAATTAGTGTTTTAATCCCTTAGAAACCCTAGCCATACCTTTTCCTCTCTTCTGGAACCTTGTCTCGGTTCCCACTCACTCCCAAAACAAAAAAACAATGCCCTGTCTTGCCTCACACGCGTGGATTGAAGGGGAGTGCTTAGGGAGCGTTTTTTAATTGAGGGAGCGCTCAAGGAGCGAAATCTCCCTAAGCAGGGAGCGAAAAGCTCCTTGGGCAAGGAGCGAAAAGCTCCCTGGGCAAGGAGTGAAAAGCTCCTTGAGCAGGGAGCAAAACGCTCCCTGACTTAGGGAGCGAACACTCTCTGGCTCAGGGAGCGCGCTTCGGGAGCTGGGGAAAGAGGCCGGGGGGGGGGGGGGGGGGGGGGGGGGGGGGGGGGGGGGGCATTCCCCCGCAACATTGGATGGATGTCGTGATTATGGGCAAGACCCTTAGTGATTTAGGCTAGAGACGTGTTCCAGCGTCTATAAAGATCGACAGGGAACTATCGTTGAGCATTTAAAAATGCGATTTGGGAGCGATACATGCAGGGATACATGAGAGTTCAGAAGGCCTGAGCTTAGTCTCACCTTGTTGGAAGTCCTTGTAACCCCTGTTGGTACCCAATCAAGTAGTACTGCATTAGACAACACTTGAACCTAGATATTACTTCCACGTACCCTTGGGTATATCGGAGGTCCCGTAGGCGACCTGAAACCAACCTTTCGACCGATGGACTGTTACTGTGCACCGAACACAGCATTTGGGAAGATTACTTTCTTGTATTGTGGGTGTACAAGCCGACTGGTATATTTGAGGGCTGTAGCACAAGGCACACTTTTTGACTGAAAGCCATTTCTTTCCTTTTTTTGGGTCTTGCCTAGGATATCTTTGGTTTCATAAATATTTGTATCTGAATGATCACGGGATAAAAATTTTAAAACATGATAGACACAAACAATATTCACCATTTGGAAATCATTCAAGAAATAAGCACATTTGATCAATTTCATTTACATAATCTAAATCCTAGCCACCATTGCTCACCTGTACTTAAACACTTACACGATAGGCTTAGGATATAGTATAGGGAATCCCCCGTTAGGTAGGAAACCATCATCCAAACCTAGAAGTGTGGGGCAAGGCTGCCGAGGTGACAGTGGGCAGCTTGCCTATTCATGTCCTTAGGTTTTCCCCTTGGATAGGTTGGGACTTTTCCTCTAGGGAGAATCTGAGAGGTAACGGGGTTGTTTCTTCTTATTAATTAAGCATTCCTCTTTTTCTTTCATGATTCATCTTTGCAAGTGCCTCTAGTAAAATTAGAATATTTACTTTCTGTTCTGTAATTCCTCTCTCTTTATTCACAGACGATGATCAGCCTGGATGCATGATGGTTGGACAAACCTTCGCACTTGGTATGTTTCACTAAATTGAACTAAATGCATAGTTACAGCAAAATGTGTGCAAAAGGTTTTCGGTGCAAATTTGTTTACATGGTTATTTATTTACTGTCAGTCAACTTTCATATTTGTTTGTTATTATTTTTTAATCATTTGCCTAATATCAAGTAACATTTCTATTTTGTATGCATCTCATTTTCTGATTCTTTTTATCGTCTTTACAGATCTGAACTTTCTGTTCTCTTCAGTAACATGCAAGTTAAATAAAAATTTAACAAATATGAAATATGACTACATGGCATCTGATACTAATCTTAAGGAATCCAAGTTGGATGTTTTGTAAAATTTGTGGATGTATTCTTCAAAGTCCTATCATTGAATTTCTTGCATTTTGCACAACTGTTCATTTTGTCTGTCTAATTGAACAATGAGAACTTAAGGGGGATTATGATAAAGACTTATGTTACCAGGATACAGATATGGATCCACCAGATTTTTGAAAAGCCAGGATCCAGATATGGTGGGGAAAGTTGAAACTACAAAGTACAAAAAATATAAAATTATTTTTATAATAATTTTTTTTCCAGAGTTAATAATCAAGATTCAAAACCATTCAGGAATCACAATTTTAGAACTCACTGCCTCATTCTACTGTGATGTTTTCATGTCTATAGTGTTGTATCTACAGGGAATTTCAAATTGCTATAAGTACTTAGTAAACAAATTGTAAAATAACCAACAGCCTGGTTTAAGGTTACCATTTTCTTTCTACAGTTTTAAACTCATTTTTCTTGCACTGCAATCATCTAAATATACATACTATTAATATTCTTGAATCAAGGTAGTATATTGGTTTCTGAAGCAGTGCTATCACGTTATGTGAATGGTCTCAGCCAATATTACATCAGGAATGGCACCTGCTCCTGTTTCTCATCACACATGCTGAATATATGGAAATGGCCATTACGTGCTTGTTTTTGGTGGTAAAAAAACAGAGCCACAAAAATCAAACAGAGGCCAATACAATGAAATTTACTGCATACAGGAGACAAACCAACCCACGAGTACCTGTGAATTTTGAAGAAACACTGCGGTAATCTCAGTGTTGAACACAGACAACTGTTTCTAGATCACCAATACAAACAACTGTTACTAGATCACCACAACTGGACTTGGGAGGATGGCAGTCTGCAGACCATAATTCAAGGCTTGGGAAATTTAAGGGTCACACTATGTCACAAAAGGGAATGCATCATGCATGTTACAGTGGAGCATAAGTTATGACAAATGGAGTGAAGAAGTGCTAAGATTATTAAATATTTAGTGAGAGGAAAGGGGAAAAATTGAAATTGATGCATGCAGCAGCTCTGACAGAATTTCTATGGACATGGAAGTTTATAGAAAGAGAAAATTGCAATGGCTGGTACAAATTTGCAGCAGTGAGCAATGATATAACAACAGTAGCTAATTTGTAAAAGTAGCAACTCTTAGAGCTCAGAAATGCAACAATTGAGCATGAAAAGTTAGCATAAACCCACTAGAACATTATCCATTTGTTAGATGCAATTTCTAGGTATGTTAGACCACCTTTACAAGAGTGTATGCATCAAATTGAAGTGTTTTCAGGTGGCTGTAGCAAACTTCTATGACAGCAGCAAATTATCCAATGAGTTTGCCAATGTTAGTGTTAGGTTAGTAGAATGCTTAAGAGAGTTGAAAGAAAGAGTTCGTTGATCAATTCACCATTAGAGACCTTTAAAACCAGTACCTTTCAAGGGTTATGGAGTCTTATATGTAATGTTCCCAAGTCAATATGCCAGGAACATCATGGTTTGGATGAATTTTAAACTTTTTCTGGTTGTGGCATTTCGTCAAACACTTTGTTTACTGTGATCCTTTAGGTTGCGCTTAGGGTTTTACTGATGAGTTTAATGTGTGTTTGCAGCAACATATAAGAAGATAAAGCAATGAAACATACCTCACCCATAAGCAAGACCAACAATGTAATAAACAACCCAACAATGATTCAGATCTGATCTTTATTCATAATAATAAGAACCTGCTACAAGAGTGAGGCCGATTTGGAATGCTCAACAGATGGCTCCAATAAATATAATAAGTTGATACAAGATGCTCCAATAGAAGACTACAAGCCTCCAAAGGCTGAATACTCAATGAAGACCAATGCAAGAGTAGATCTGGGTCGTATGAAGTGCCAAACCTCCAAGCTGGAAGATGCCACGCCCTGCTGGAAAATTGAATAACCTCAACAATTTGGCCCTGCTGCCAAAGATGTCCAAACCCTCCTATAAATATGCCAAACAGTAGACCGGGTAAATGCAAGAACAACCCAAGTGCTCAAATACTCAAAATCCCTCTCAAACCCATAGATCTAACTTCCCTCCAAGGAATGGTGCGCCCCCTTGGATGCTTGAAACCCTAGATAATCCGGCCTGCCTCCTTGAGGCCTCCAAATGCTCCACAAAACCACTAGAATGATAGATCGGGGCTCGGTTACCTCCCTGGTGAAGTCCCAAGCGAAATGTAGAAGATCTGATCTACCAAATGGCTGAAATCACTTTCTGAAGTGTGCTCCTCTCCTCCAATTCGTCCAATGCATTCAATAAATCAAATGGCACATAAAACTCCTCCGGAATGCACTAGATCTAATGGCCAAGACCCTGCAATGAAAACCCAGGTGCTAGAATCTCCAAAAGCCCTGCCAATCACCTGCAATGAACTTCCCTCAATGGATGGTGTGCCCCCCTTGCTGGAAACCCCCAATGGTGCGCCCTCCCTCTTTTTCTGTCCCTATGGTTGGTGTAGAACCCTCCTGCACTGAGTAGATCTAAACTAGAATGGTGTGGGGGAGTATTGAATCCCCGAGACCAAACTTGGAACAAGCTAGGTGGAATCTTTCACCATCGAATTGTCCTCTAGGGTTTGTTAAGTCAAAACCCTCAAAATCCCCAAGGTATGGGCTCTCTAGCTAGAAGCCAGATATCAAAATGATAATCATACATGAATGAATGAGAGAATAGAGGTCCTTGCCTCTTCTTTATACTTCTTGCTCACCTTGTCCCTCCAAAGGGACTTTTACTTTATAAATATTTAATTAATTAATTAAATCACTTTAATTAATTAATTAACCTTTTTACCTCTGAAAAGCGCTTTATCTCTCCTTGTGGCTTCCCTGGTCACTAAAAGTCACTTCTCATCATTCTATCCTGTAGTGTTGTTCCTCCTGATTCGAATGAGCTATTACACTGAAAGGTTCCTCCAAGTATTGTGCCCAAAATGACCTCTTCAGTGAATTTAGTTAACCTATAGCTCAAAATACTCAAAATCATGGAAATCGTCGGAATGCAACGTGTTGCCGTCCTTATACACACCTGGGCTAACGTGGAAGAAACCTTCAATCCACTTGGTGTGTCCTTGGGGGCAAGTTTCGAGTCAAGGTGTTGCCACCTGATCCTCAACTCCTTCGTCTAGGCCAACTCCTAGCAAAGCCAAGGGGGGTAGTCCCTATGAAAATAAATCTAAGGATTTTCTAAACTGAGAAAGAAAAAGACACTTAATTTAGGAGTTTATTGCTTGAAATAAAATTAGATCATTTAACACTTAGCATTTATCATCATCATAAAAATACTTTGCTTATAAGACAATCATAAATCAAATGATACAATATCTGCAAGACTTAAGAGCATAAAGGGAAGTTAGACAAGATGCATAAGTGCAACTGCTCACATAAGATAAATAAAAGTACGTTTTAACCAGTGCCTTAAAAGGAGTTGTGGGCAGTGTAGATCGAAGATTTTATTAAGGTAAATTTTGTATTTAGTTAGTGAAGAGTGTTTGGCCCCTTAGGAAGGTCGTTCTCTGCTTGGACTTGCTGAGAGTTTACCGAAACCCAATGGTCTCACTAGTAAACTCACCAAAAGTGTTGGATGTACAACATGGCAAACCGTCTTACTTCGCGGGTCACTTTTAGGCCTTTTCCTCCCAATGAACTAACAACTTAAGAGATTGTCCTATTAAACTAGCAAGGTTCAATTACTTAATAAAAGATTGAAATAGATAGATTACACACCCTGCTTTGTAAATAAAGTACTTGCACAAACTCTTGAAAGTGTAATGATGGAATTGCAACAATTAAATTTATGTACCCTGCTTTGTAGTTGAGAAAAGATTTACAAGATACTTTTGGAAATCTGAACATTGTTGCAAGACTGATTGAAAAAAGAAAGTACTAGAAGCAAAGCTAACTAAGCATGCATAATAGATTAAGATTTGGTTAACATGCATAAAATTAGAGTGTTTGTAGTGTGTCCAATGTACTTGACTTGTGTGCTTGATTACTAGATTTTAAGCATGCATCAATCACAAAAAATAAAAGACCACACCAACAACACAAATCCCCCTAACGGGGACGAAGAAACTGAGCACAAAGGGCCCGCTTTTATTGCACTATTACAACAGAGAACCAAAGTTATCTTTAAGCTTTTAGCTTCTTTAGAAAGAAATGGATCCTTCTAATTGGATCGTTTAGAGGAATACAAGAAAAAGATAGAAAAAATGAAAAACTTCGTTTTGACGAAGTTGAAACCCCCCAGGGTGCCCCGAGAGCCTTGATTTTGCCCAAAACTGGCAGAATCTCCTCTTTGACCTGTATTTGCTGCAAGAAAACAACAAGTAAACAAAGTTAGAAAATGATGAGAAAATATTTTAAATAATAAATTTTTTATCAAAAAAATTTAGAAAATTTTCTAAGGCAAAATGCAAATTTTTTAGGCCTTTTGGGCAGTTTGCATGGACCTAACTTAGGCTTCTTTGAATGCTTCTGTTTGCTATTTTAAAACAGCAAACATAAGGCAGCCAATTAGCTTGATAATAAGTTTAAAACCAAGCAATAACTTTGATCTAAATTTTAGGTGAAAAGGCCAAAAAAAATGCTTAAAACTTGCCTAGATCTATTCTTTGAAATTGACAAATTAAGCTTAGATCTAGAAAACAATGCATGCAGACTTTTAGATGTTTAAAAAAAGAAGTTTAGAGCAGCATGCAATCAAAGAAAAAGATAAGGGAAAGAAGTTTATCGATTTTCGGAGTTTCCGCTTGAGCCTGGAACTTTTTGGGCTATGGGGTTCTCTTGATGTGAAGAAGAGGGAGCTCGATCTTTGAATCTCTTGGACGATGACGATGGAAACAACCACATGTCGATCCTCCAAGCTTGAGAAACCTGCAACTATACACTTCAATCTTGCAACAAAATTGTTAAAGATCTTCCCTACACAACACAACTCACACACGCATGTTAATTTAACTGAAAATAAAGCATGCAGTGTAGAAGTCTATGGAATAAAGAAGCAGTAAGATAAATCAAGCTAGATTAATCTTACCCTATTATATGATAGCATACCTTCAGGGCTTTACCAATTAATTACAAAACTGAAATGTAAAAATACATGTTACCTTATGAGAAAAATTGCATTGAGATCAAAGCATCCACACATTTAAGTCCACACCAAAATATATCCAAAGTCTTTATTATTCCAAAATGATTCAACAATGATACAATAGCTGCACAAAGCCGAACTCACTTGGGAGAGGTCGACCCTTGCTTATATAGAAAATGGGGGTGATAACTCCTATGAGGGATGCACATCTAGGGTTTAGGAATGCATGAGTCTTTGGGGAGTGTTGCCATCCTTATACACACTTGCAAATGTGAGCTAAGTCCTTCTCACTTAGTGTGTCCTCGGAGGCACAATGCCTAGGTTCAAAGCCCACGCTGTCACTTTGACTTGAACCTCTTCTGTCTAGGCTAACTCCTAGGGAAGCCAAGCGGGGTAGACCCTAGTTACTAGATGAGATTAAGAATTTAATGTTCTAGGAGTTGGTTTTAATTGGTTAAAAGGTCAGGAGGAATCTAGCCTATGATGTCAATCAGCAAATGCAAGATGCAACTATCTAAGTATGAGAGTCAGACCTTTTCCTAGGGCAACTAAGACTAGTGCCTAAGATTGGGCAATGGGGTCAACTAAGTTAAGGGGATGTTCGTTACAAGAAAATTACAAGTTATAAAGTATTACAAAAATATAGATACAAATAGACACAAAGAATATATCAGATATACAGATTAAGACTAGATACAAGATATACAATATACTAACAAGTTTACTCGCATGTGCAGGAATTTAAGATACTCAAGATAAAACAATCATCAACACATGAAGCCAAGCATGCTAACAACAGATAGAGTTCCGTTGGACTGTTTTTCAATGGCCAAGAGACGCAAAGCACTCAAGACCCAATCAAGAGAATGCCTCTAGGTGGATGCGCACTTCTTGAAGGATCACACCACAGATAAAGGAACAGAATAAAGATGAAAGCTTTGAAAGTAAAGTGCTCCAGATGAAGAGATATAACCACTTAAGCGATAATTCTACAACACATAAATTAACTTGCATATGAATGTAAATTGAAAGACAGTGAGACCAGTGAGCTTGCAAGTGTGTAACTGTATTGCTGATGTTGTAGTTTGAAGATTAAATTAGGTGATTAAGTGTGAGATCAATTTTAGACCTATCTAGGTGTCAACCCAAAACTCTCCTCCCCCTATTACCAAGTGGTTGCCGGATGCTCAAGAAGTGAGGCAACGAGGCCTACCCTAGCTTCACAGGTCAACCCTAAGGTTGAGTACTCCGGAAAATTTCCGTGGCTTTCTTCAAAACCCCAGTTTTTAAGTGGCAAAGATGGTGAGTTAAGGTGTCCTATTAAGTCTAATTAATAAATTTTAGATCTATGAGCTAAAAAACGCGAAGTGTGATTGAGTGCTCAACAAGAAATTGCCAAAACACTGAAAATTGAAAGATAAGAAGGCTGATGCCTTTAGACAATGGATTGCAAGTTAAATTTTAGTTTCCGGAAAAGGCCTTGGGGACCCAAACCAGAATTAATGAGAGTTCTTAGTTATTATATTGCAAATGTGAAGTGTGAGAACTAAAAGTAACTTGCGGAATTGTAAAAGGTTGATTAATTGAGCCTTTATGAAACCAATGTTTAGCATGCACATGTGTAATATAAAGACTAGATAAACTGAAATTGCATGCAACAGAAAATAACGATTTAATCTAAGCCACCACGGGCTCTAAGCTAGCATGTGTTATGAGATCTATTCTAGATTATTTTAAGTTAAGCATGCATGTAGAAATCACGACTAATCTAGCTAAGCTTGCAAAGTAAAGACTGAAAGGAAAGCAAGCCGCTTGGGTACAACTCCTTCGGGCTTGCGTTTACAATATTTTAGAGGAGATTGGAAGAAAAAAACGTTACCCAGTGAGAGGAGTTGTTTGGAGGGTGTGTTGTGCATGTGATTTGGGCAGCATGCTCTCTTGTCCTGGTAAGAACCTGCAAAAATCAGCAAGCTATTGCTTGCTGATTTGAGTTGCAACACACTCAGAAAATGTTATGAAATCTTTGTTTTTAGGCAAAGATTTCGTGCATACAAGAACCAGAAAATTAAATGATTTTAGATGACCTATCTAAGCATGTTAGCTACCAAAATGAAGAATGAGAGAAGGTGAACAATATAAGAAATAACTTGGAGTGTATGTGAGAAGTAAAGGTAAATCCATGCTTGGACTTAGCCCAATATCCTCTCCTTGAAGTGTCCTGCAAAGCTTAAACAGAATGTGAGACTAAGATAGATAATGAAGGCATATATTAATAATCAAAACTACTTTTAATCATTAGTACATGCAGATCAAATAAGTTAGC
>SNQJ01S0022178.1:67670-81870 GCA_010110895.2 Picea sitchensis | reverse complement strand
CATGTAGTGGGAGTTGGGAGTAAGTATATGAACAATCCAGGTAAAGAACATTGGGATGCAGTAAAGTGGATTCTCGAGTATTTGAGAGGCACTACTACTCATGCATTATGTTTTGGAGGTTCAAACATTATTCTACAAAGATATGTTGATTCAAATATGGAAGGTGATAAAGATAAAAAAAGAAGACCACATGGTATGTTTTTATTGTAGGTGGAATTGCAGTAAGTTGGATTTTGAAACTGCAAAAGGTTGTTGCACTTTCAAAAACGAAAGCAGAGTATGTTTCTACTATAAAGGCTAGTAAAGAGATGATTTGGTTACATAGGTTTATGGAGGATTTGGGAAATAAGCAAGAGAATAAGAGGTTGTACTATGACAACCAGAGTGCCATTCATCTTGAAAATAACTCAGCCTTCCATTCTAAGACTAAGCATATATAACTCAGGTACCATTTTATACGATCTATTTTGGAAGATGGACAATTGAAGTTGGAAAAGATACATACTATCCAGAATCCTCCAGACATGTTAACAAAGGTAGTAACAAGGGAGAAACCGAGTTCCTGCTGAGTTTCAATTGGTCTTCAAGCATGAAGGTGAAGATGAGAAATTTTTCAGGTCCAAGGTGGATCATAGTCCAATAGGTACAACAACAGTGAAGTTGTTGTGATCAGTCTCCAAATGGGATATTGTTGGTTGTGGAGCTTTATTATCTTCTTGATTTAGAGGTCTTGTTTCAGCCGCGTTTGGACCCCATTACTTGAAAGGGGTGTGGGGGGGATTCCCCCCCCCCCCACAGTTGTAGTAACAAGGGAGAAACCGAAATCACTGAAGTTTCAGTTGATCTCAAGCATGAAGGTGAAGATGAAATTTTTCGTGTCCAAGGTGGATCATGGGCCCAGTAGGTACAACAACGGTGAAGTTGTTGTGATTAGTCTCCAAATGGGATATTGTTGGTTGTGGAGCTTTATTTTCTCTTGATTTAGAGGTCTCTGTTGCTATTGGACCCCATTACTTGTAAAGGGTGGGATTCCCCCAACTTTTATTATCATAATATGGGGGGGGTTGGCGAGAAATTTTGGAGCCCCCCCTGGTGGGGGATTTGGGGGAAGCTCCCTCAAAGATAAATTTTGGGAAAAATTGCCTTGTAAAATATTTTGATTTCGTAGTCAGTCTGGACTATTCATTACAAGGTCGCAGATCTGACGATATAAGTTATGTTAGATATTTTTTTCCCTAGAAGGAAACCCTCTTTTATGTATGAGGGAATTGTATTGCTGCTTTGTGAGCAAGTAAATATTGTATTATGAGAGAGGATATTGTGAGAGAAAGAATAGGAAGTTACAATGGGTATGTTGTAGGTTGTATCCCTTCATTTGCAGGATAGTAATAAAGGAAGGACTTGGAAATTTCACTGGTGGACATAGCCCACACTAGGTGAACCACGTATAACTTTGTCTTTATTGTATTGTGTATCTTCTATGTTTTATTTTCACATTTTTTTTATTTTATTGCTCTACAATCCTATTTTTATAACAAAATTCCAATGCTAGAGCCTGGGTCTTCTCCACTTCAGCCTCCAACTTTTCTTTGCGGCTACAACTCGAGAGTTTTCCAGTTCTCAAAGCTCGAGCCTGGGTCTGCTCTACTCCAAGTTCCATCTTTTCTCTGCAAATCTGCTAGTGCTTAGTGCTAAATCCTCGGTCTACTCTGCTCCAAATTTGTCTCCTGATGCGAAGTAAGTAAAACACAAACCCAACCATCTGAATCCAAGGATTAAAGAGAAGGCTTGTTTGCAACGATGGGTTCCATACTTATTAGTCTAGCTTCCGTGACTAACAGTTCCCTTATCCCTATGTGGACCAGAGGCTAATGTTCAAATTCCATGGTCGCACGATATGCCATTTAATATTTTTATTGGTGCATTGTTTTGTCCTTCAGAATTACATTCTAAAACGTTCAGATTCCAATCATGTACATGAAAAAGATAGTTTATTTTTGAATATAAGTTTTCTCGATCTTCTTTACTTTCTTTATATTCACAATTGTGTAGTTTCTAGTTATTTTTTTTTGCCTTTATGTAGACATCTTTATACTTGTGTTTGTAGTGACGTTTAATTTATTTTTTTACTAAATAAATGTTAGAAATAAAATTTAAATATCCGAGAACTTTAAACTTTTCTTTTCAACTACTGCAATTTTTTGCTCAATTTAAGGTTTATTTCTATACTGAAAACAAATTGAATTATGATTTAATTATATTCATGTTCTTTTTCATTTTTTCATTTATTGTGTTTTATTTGGTCCTTTAAGGCTTGTATTATTATGATGTACTGCTCTAAAAATGATTTTAAATATGATTGTTTGTATTTGTTTGATATTACGTTCACTGTATTTTTTGTTTATTTTAAGGTTTGTATTACTGTAATGTACTGTTCTTAGGAAAAAAATTAAGTATTATTACTTATATTGTGATTTATTTCATTTCCTTCGTGTTTTTTTGCTCGTATTTCAGTTTTATCGCTGCCATTTATGGCTGCAAATTTATTATATATGTAGAATAGATTGCAAGTTTTGGAATTTATGTGGTTTGATATTTTCCCCAAATATATAATTGCATTTACAGAGCCGATAAATTCTTAAATTTGAAGGAACGTATGTAATTTGCTTTGAATAATGTAGGATCTTGTGCTTAGTTTTGAGTACTTTTTCTCTTTTGTGAAGGACGAAAGGCTTTTTGTTTGGTTTTTAACCGTTCACTTCCTCATGTTCATATTGTAAATTGCACGTTTTATGTGAGGAATGGTGGATGTGACTTTGAGTTGATATGGGTTCAAATTTGGAATACTGGAAGAAAGAAGGGCCAAGGTGGTAGCTATGTGTATTTTACCATGCCTGAAACTTCTTGTTTCGTCTTTGTACTCGAGTGCACATGTAAATGAAAATCTAGATTTACCAGAATAAACCTGTTTTACATATCTTGGCTGTTATATTCTTTATTATATGGTAAATATGTTATGATTGTGTATGTTACTTTCCGTTGAAATTTTTTTGATTTGAATTTTAAGAAAAACTTAAAAACAAGTGAGTTGTGAAATAACTCAAATCACATTTTGAATGGCGAAAACTAAATTAGGCCTCATGTGTTGCCAATTCGACCCTCAAAGACTATGTTTTCATGTATTTCTAAATTTAAAGAAGGTGAGGAACGTTACTATATGAAGACGATTATTTAATGAAAGGACATGATCAACCATGCCTTGCATTTTACCTTATATATATATATATATTAGAAATGTTGGGTATGTGTTTTACCTTGCACGAGTAGCAGTGTATGCGTTGTGCCGGGCGCGTAAGGGGGTTTGATTGGGGCGAAAGCTCCCCACATGGGGGTTTGGGGGCAATGCTCCTGAGAATTTTTTTCTTTGGGAAATGTGTCACATTTTTGCTTCGTTTTTCGTGTTGCCTCGATTTTTGTGTCCATTGTTGGGCAGTTTTTCGGCACATGCTTTTTTACCGATGGTTTTCTATTTCCGATTAAGGAATTAAGGTTGTTGACTAATCCAGGTCATTGGGTTAGGGTTTTGGATGCCGCTGACTCATATATGTATATTGTATTGTAAACAATGTATCACTATGAATGAATATAAAATATGTTGGTTTTCTTAGTTTGGGTTTCCAGGGGAAAAATCTCTGTGTGATGTTTGTATTTGCCATTGTATAGTTTCTGTTCTTTTACTGAAAATCTGTTTGCAGTAAATATTGTACAAGGTTAAAATCTACAAGAAGGTGCTAAAACATATTATAATTCAATGCTCAATTAGTAGTGAGGAAAATTATCACTCGTTATATTAAGTGAATACTGTTGATTCATATGCCTCCCCAAATGTATATGGGTTTTACATTGTTAATCTGTTCCTTACGTCCTTGCATACAAAAGTATATCTTCCCGTGGGCTGTAATATTGTTCAAATGGTTTTTATCTCATTTTCTTTCTATGGTGAAGTGAAATGCCATTTCTCGTGTTCAATCATTTTTCACCGACGCAAGCGGATTGAGCATTCAAAGAGTCATAAGACTCCATGTTTCTATTCACTACAATAACGTAAAACCATATATATATATATAAACTAAAAATTTGTATTAATATAAGGGGGTTGTGCCATAGCAAACAAAAAAATCATACATAGCTACAAAATTTGGCTCAAATCCTGGATATTTCTCTGGTACTGACATAGCAAAATTTAGAGCCTTCTCCAAATAATATTTCCACACAGACTGCTAATGATTTCTTTAACAAACTATCCTAATAACAAAACTATTTTGAAGAACATTTACTAATGAAAAGATTCATTGTCTTGAACATCTTGTTCTTTGCCAGGAAGGAGAGAACCTTCTTCCACTTCCATTGGCATTGTATCACACCCCCCACGATCATTGTTTGAATTACCTCCATGATGAGAAACTGTTGCTCCTTGGTTTATTGAGGTTGAGTTCGAGCATTGGGGAAGAACCAAGGTTATATATTGATAGTCAATTTCCAATCCATCAATTCTCTGGGTCTGAATTGTTAGCAGGTTCATAACGTTTTCTATGACTTGCTCCATGTCCCCCATTTTTGCCAAAATATGTTGCAGAGCATTGTTTTTTTCCTATGAAATTTCTTCATGTTGACGAAGAATTTTTTTGACATCATTCTAGTTGGGTTCCATCCTTGTCCAAGGAAAGATACAATAAGAGATCCCAAACCACACAGAACTACAGAAAAGAACCCCAATTCCAACTTTAACAAAAGCAGATGGGAAGGGAAGGCCCTTAGAAAAGAAAATTACAATGAAAAAATAAAAATTTCTTCATGATCATAAACATGAGGGAGGAACCTGAAGACCAGGGGTTTCCTAGTCGAAACCCAAATAAAAAATAAAATTGAATGGAGGCCGACACCCACTAGCTCCTGAGGCCAAAAGTGCATGACCCCAACCACCCAGAAATGAGGCAATCAAACTTCAACAAAATTCCGATGAGCCACACCACTTGGAGAAGTTTTTCAATCCATCATTGGAGGAGACACACATTTGAAGCTGTCTTCACACAAACCATAATGAATAACCCTCATGCTACATTTACCTTCCATATGTGTGAGAAACACAAGTACATTGTATTTTTTCCAATTTATGATCGAAGACTCTCGAGCTATGGAATAGGGAGAACCCCCCAACCCTATTTATGGAAATCAAACCTTCATCCAAATGTGAACCAAGCTTGGCCCAATAGTCGTCCTAGGAGTTAATTTCTTGTTTGATGTGGAAAATTTTAACTTCGTCAAATTTTGCAAGAAGGGACAAAGTGCGAGAGATGATGTTGTTGAAATCATTTTTCTTTATCGTAGACCTTTTAATTATTTCTTGAATGACCATAATTGAATTCCCAAGGATCATGCAATTTTTAATTATCTTATATCTCGAGATACTGACTCATTTCCATAATGCATATGCCTCGACAATGTTGTTTTATACGTTGTCCAATCCCCAAGTAAAAGATGTTATGCAACTTCCTCCAAGTGCACCTGCCACCCCAAGCTATCTAGGTATATTGACTACAAACACTTTAATGGACCTGTCATAGTATAGAGTGTTTTTAGAAGCACGTGTTTTAGGTGTTTTTTCAACCTCTATAAATAATAAATTTTAATCTTATAATAGATATTGGGACTCATACATTTTAATAGGTATTGGTTCTTATGTTTATAGATTTTATAACTATAGAATTTTATTTTTATTTTTTTTGACAAGTATAGATTTATATATGGTCTTCTTTGGGACATGCTTAAGTTGATTCTTGGTTTTCACCTATTTATTTTACATAGGTGGATACAAACATGTTTCAAAAAAGAAAAAATGCAAGTTACAATTAGAAAAATGTTTGGATGGACAAAAGCACAAACTTCCAAGACTCAAAACGATTCAAAAACACATGAGGAAACCCATAATACTCATTTAGAACAACAATTGAATGGAAATTTTGGAAGTTTTTCTACTGATGATCTAGATAAAGAAACAAATGAAGTTGAAGAAGAGGCTAATGATCAAAAGAAAATTGAAGTGCAAACAAAAAGAAACTTTTGTATGGAATAGTTATAGAAGTTTGATTAGTTGAATTATGTGAGACATGATGATACAATCACTATGAAATGTAGCTATTGTGAGAAGTATATGATGAATGGACGATGGATTTTAGGAAATGATTGCACCACATTATAACATGATGCTCTTGTTACTCATGAAAAATCATTAGTACATAAAGATGCAAAGGCAAGATGGATTAATGCAATGGAGAGAAACATGAAGCAAATTCCAAATCATATTAGACATATGGAAGATGAAAACAAGGAAATAGCGGTTACCACAATGAAAATATCATATTTTGTCTACCAAAAAGATTATCTTTATCAAAGTATGAAAAACTTCGCAAATTTCTCATGGATGTAAAAACACCATACATGTCAAAGTAAAGAGTAATCTTCATACACAAATCATAAGTTTGTAAATGATTTTATATATTGCATATCAAAACATCTTGAGTATATTCAGATAAAAAATATGTTGGAAAATACTTTCTTTTCATTAACGATTGATGAAAGCACTGATCACACCTTAGAGCAACACCTTATTGTTTATGAAAACTATTTAAAATCAAAGGGTCTTGGGCCATGTTGGATTACTGAGAGGGGGGTGAATCAATAATAAAGCTTTTTAATCCTTTTAACCACAATATGTAAGTGTTATTTATATTTATGATCAATATAACATTATCATCCAATAAGTGTAGAGTAAATAAACCATAAACAATGAACAATCATACACATGCACAGTACACCAATAGTTTTACGTGGAAAATCAATGCAAGATAAAACCACATAATGCTTTTTTTTATATATGTCTTTAAGAATTACATTCATTGGAAGCACCAACTTCCTTTGTTCTCTAGCTGCAATTGGAAGGAGGCTTCAACCCCCTGTATTTTCAGCCAACAACCCGAGGGAAGCTACAACCTGAGGGAAGCTCCAACTCCCCAATTCTCTGGCTACAACCAGAAGGAGGATACAACCCCCTATGTTCTCCGGCTATAACCATAAGTTGGCTACAACCACCTATCCTTGCCTTGTCCTGCCACCTTGAAATATAAGTGAAATGATGAAACCACTGCCACATTGTCACTGTGAGATATACCATGTACCTATCTGTGTCAACAACCTGTAACCAACCTGTACCAAAGACCTGTGATAAAATTGTACATGTAACTTTCCTTTACCAACAAAAACCCAATAGGTACGCGACCTGTCTGTGCTGCATCTTGCATATGTATGCGACATGTATGTAGTGCAACCTGTGTATCTACACGGTCTGTTTATACTGCAACCTATGTACGTCTTCTGAAAACTAGGGTTTTCTCTTTCCTGAAAAAACTTTGACCCTTTTCTACCTCTGTCACATCAATATGCAACCTGTCACTATGTCGAGACTGTAACCATGCACTATGCATACATCCTCATACATATCCATTAACCAAGTGCATCTATGTCTCTTTAGTCATGTGCCATAAAAGTATGTATAATCATGAACAAGTATAGTAACCCTCACATGGACTAGACATCAAACCCTTACTGATATACAATCTCTCAATACATCAACCACTTCACAAACACAAGCTCTCAACCATGTACCACAAAAAACATTAACCATATACCAAGAAATAGAAGATATGTCTCAACACCAACAAGATGTACCAATGAAAATATATTAGTTATACCAACGTTGTATTTATGTATATTTGACTTATATAGTAAGTGCCATGCAACCAATAACCTCTCTAGGGAAAATCCTCAAACCCCCATGACCATATCTCATGTAGACAAAAATATCCAACTACACATAGAAATAATACATACCTTTTGAACCTGTATGTAGATCTATTGTACTTGATCACTGTGGACTTTCCTGGGATCTTAATTTTAGACTTTAGAGACCTGACATATTCATCTTCTCAAGTTTTCATGACTTTTCCCAACTGTACACGATTGTTCCTTCTTCAACATGCATATGTATGTGCTATATTCTCTTTCAACCTATGTATGTACACGCTCTATTCCATTGTAGCCCTCATACACCTAAAAAAATAGGTTTTTTTAGTATTTTCTGTAATTCTGAAACTTTAGTTGTCAACCCTTCGTGCTACCTCATACTTGTGCAACTTTAGATGTATCAATGAGTACCTTCAATAAACCTTACACAATAATATATATTCAATGTTCTCAATAGGTGCTAATAGGAGAGCCTTGATCTCTTATTTATACTTCCATATAGCTTCCTCAAGGGGTTACCTTCTAACAAACTTAACCCAACTTCCTTTTTTTAGGGCTAACCCACTTCTAACCACTTGTCCACTTCTAACCCACTTTGCTACAAATAGTAAATTATCCAATTCTAGTTGCAACTAAATTATTTTTAATTATTTTCTTATTGCAACAATTTAACCCATGATTAACTCCTATTTTCACCCACTTGACTAGTCAACTTCTTCTAGGAGCTTCTAAAATAATTTGACTTCTTTGACCTTCTAGATAACTCATGAGGGTTATCCAACTCCACAAGGCCATAACTCTCTAACCACGAGGAGTTATGTGACGTTCCACATATCACCGGAAATGGCATGACATGTACTATCTATCTAGAATAGTCTTACCTGCAAAAACATTAATCTCCATACAATTATACATCAATCAAACTGAAGTTCCTTAGCCATACTATTAGGGCTACTAGAATTTCCTATCAGACTTGATTCAAGGGTTGAAATCAATGCCAACCTACCCAATTAATCAACAATATCCCCCTTTGGTGTTGATGGCAACATTCAGATGAAACATTGAAGTTATATTTCTCATGCTCCCCCTGTGACCATTGCCCCCCCTGGAAACATGCTCTCTCTCCAAGCATCTAACTCTCTATCCCACATTTGATGAATCTCTCCCCCTTTGACATAAATGTCAAAGGTAACTTCCCGTTCAGAGTTGCTCCCCCTAACTGAACTGTCCTTGGGGTTGCTCCCCCTGACTAAACTCTTCCTGAAATTGCTCCCTCAACCTGAATTGTCCTCTTTATGGTGCTTCCTCGTGTAAATATAAGACACATATTATAAGCATTCAAAAGCATTCATTTTGGAATAGAAATTACTCCGAGTCTCTGGCGAATATACTCAAAGGCTTCCCTTGGAAGAGGTTTTGTAAATATATCTGCAACAGGTTCTTTTGTTCCCACATATTCAACTATGATGTTCTTCTCTGCAACTTGTTCTCGTAGAAAGTGATACTTGATTGGAATGTGCTTCGTCTTGGAGTGCATCACTGGATTCTTTGAGAAACTGATGACTCTTGTATTATCACAATATATTGGAATGGGATCATCATAATCAACCTGTATATCTGTCAGAATTTGTTTCATCCATATAACATGTGTAGAACAAGATTTTGTTGCAATATACTCAGCTTTGGTTGTAGACAATGATACTGATGATTGTTTCATGCTTAACCAATATACCAAGCACTCACCCAAGTAGAAAAATGATCCACTGGTGCTTCTTCGATCATCAATGCAACCTGCCTAATCTACATTTGTGTAGGAAATAAGTGATATATCCTTTCTTTTTGGATACCATAATCCAAACTCTTATGTACCCTTGAGATATCTGAAAATCCTCTTCACTGCTAGAACATGTCATTCCTTTGGTGCTACTTGAAAAAGTGCCACCTATACAATTGCCTACATTACATCTGGTCTGGATGCTGTCACATAAAATAATCTGCCAATCATTGACCTGTACTGCCTCTAATTTGTAGACTTTGAATCATCACCTTTACTCAACTTGCAATTGGTTTGCATAGGAGTATTAATTGGTTTTCAATCTTCCATTCCAAACCTCTTTAACATTTCTTTGATATACTTAGTTTGAGAAATAAAAATGCCTTGGTTTCTTTGACATATCTGAAGACCCAGAAAGAAGGACAATTTTCCAAGTAATGACATTTCAAATTCATTCTGCATATCCTTTGCGAATTTCTAGCTTAACCTGTCATCATCACTTCCAAAATAATATCATCAACATAAACTTCAATTAATAAAATACTATCTTGAGTTACCTTGATGTAGAGGTTGATGTTTGCATTTCCTTTTCTGAATCTTGCTTGTTGTAGATATCTATCCAGTCTAGAATACCATGCTATAGGAGCTTGTTTTTGACCATACAAGGCCTTCTTCAACTTGCAAACATAATCTTCATTCTCTGACAACTGAAATCCTTCTGGTTTCTCAATGTAGACTTCTTCTTTTAGTTCCCCATTCAAAAAGGTTGATTTCACATCCATCTGATACACTTTAATATTCTTGGAGCATGCATAATCCATGATCAATTTGATTGCTTCCATTCTGGCAACTGGGGAAAATGTCTCTTCAAATTCGATACCTTCAACCTGTGCGCATCCTTTACATACCAATCTAGATTTGCTCCTGGTAACATGTCCATATTCATTCAATTTATTTATGAAGACCCACTTTGTGCCAATCACATTCTTGTACCTTGGTCTTGGAACCAATTCCCAAGTGCCATTCTTCTCTATTTGATCCAACTCTTCATTCATGGCCTTTTTCCAGAATTCATCCTTGCTATATTCTTCAAAACTGTTTGGTTCAATCGAAGATAAGAGTGCTAGGAGCAGTTGTTTTGGTGAACAGATTCTTCTTCTAGTCTTAATTCCTGCATCTTTGTTCCCAATAATCTGATTTGAAGGATAATTCTTCTATATTCGTTTTCTAGGTGTCTTTGGAGGTGCTTGATGTACTTTCTCTTCTACTTCTATCTGACCTTCTTCATCCCCCCCTTTTGTTGCTTCTTCAGCTTTTGCTTCTTCTTCGTAAACATGTTCCATTGACTCCTTTTCTTCTTCCTTTAATTTCTGTCCACCTCTGTCATCAACCATTACATTGATGATTTCCACAACTTTGATGAGCCTTAGATTGTAACACTTGTATGCTTTCCTTGTACTTGAGTAACCAACGAGTATTCCTTTGTCCACACATGAGTCAAACTTCCCCATTCTACCATCTTCTCTTTTGATGTAGCATTTGATTCCAAAAGCTCTGAAGTGCTTCACATTTGCTAGTCTTCCTTTCCATAGCTCGTAGGGAGTTTTGTCACTATTGTTTCTGAGCATGACTCTATTTTGAATGTGAACCACTGTATGTACTGCATGTGTCCAAAAAATGTCTTTCAACTTAGAATCCATTAACATTGTTCAAGCCATTTCCTGTACTGTCCTATTCTTTCTTTCAACAACTCCATTATGTTGAGGTGTCCTAGCAACAAAGAAGTGATTTTTTATTCCATGCTTGCTGCAGAAATACATAAATTCCTTTGAAGTAAACTCTCCTCCATTTTTTGCATGACTTTCAAAGTTGTTTCTATTCCTGTTATTAGCTCTGCATTTTACAACTTTATGTCCAAAATTATTACATGCATAACATAAACCAAAAAAAATAGTTTGATACCCGAGAGTTGAGGATCTTCTGAAATGAGTTACTCTTCTGAATCCTTCTTCTTCCTGAGGCCTTCTTGTTTCTGATTCTCGATGATTTTGAAATCTGGATCTTCAAGGTGGAGGAGTGTCCCTATGATCTTCCCTGGAAAACTTCTTGTATCCTCTAACTGTCTCTGCATAACTTCTTGATTGTGTTTCTTGATCTGTAGTTTTGGAGCTTGAGCCTCTTTTTATTTGATTGTATCATAGCCCAGACCTGTCATGATGTGGCCTCTGAATGTTGATAATATTATCCAAAACCTTTGAGTTGTTCAACATGTTTTCTATTGAATGTATTTTTATCAATGTGACAATCTCTGCTTCCAAATTTCCAATGATTCTGTCCTTTTCTGATCTAGATATATGAGAGGAACGAAAGGAATAACAGACATAATACAATAACACAGAGATATGGAGAACAACAACAAATATATATTGAACAATAAATTCTATTGAATAACTAAAATAAGTTGAAACTGTAAAACTGTAGAACTTGAAATAACTTTCTTGAATGGTAGTAGCTATCTCTGAGAAGAGATGTGGCTTGCTACGCGCATCTGTTTGAGCAGAATGATTACAATGAGGCTCCAGAGGAATTTTTAACATTACTCATAAATTCCAAAACCATAGACATCCAAAAACCTAACCCTAGGAGATGAAACACCAAAATTTATGTGGGCCCTGATAGGTAAGTTGGTACCTCAACTTCTCAGGGTCATAACTTTTGCATATGACCTCTGTTTTAGGCGCGTGATAGCCCATAGGAAAGGTGTTTTCGAGAACTGCACATTATGTCGTCAAAATTTGACTTCATCTACAATTTTACTATGGCAATGTTATCGGGCTAATTGTTAAGTGCAAACACAAATCAATCCCCCTAGCTTCACTACGAAACTAGAACAAAACAAGACAATACACTACTCTTTCCTTAGCTTTCAATTATCAAATAAGAAATGGATCTAGAACATACCTTTTAAATATTGAATATACGACTTCACCAATGCAATCCAAGCTTCGTCATGAGGTTTATGAGAAATATCTGCAAATAATCACAAGCCAACGAAGACAAGAATAACAGAGTCGATTTGATATGAAACTATGTACGTGATCAATGAATCATACAATATGGACAAATAACATTCATATAGGAAAGAAAAGTATATCTATATTAAAGAATGTGGAAGAAAGATACAACCCGATGCCTTGATGTTGTAAGGTTCCTTCCAACAGTTCCTTTCTTCCCACGCACTTCTAACTCACGTATTATGAGACTGTAGATCTGATAGGTACTCACAATCTATCTTGACAAAGAAAAGCTCAAAGCCAATATAAAAGCTCCAAAAACTCCAAGCTACAAAACCCAATCTCAATCCAACTAACTTTCTCCATGAGAGATCCTCTCCTTTTATAAGCCAAAGAGGATAAGGTGAGGAGGTTAGGATGATCCTACTAAATCATGAAAGCGAGTAAGATCCAAACCATTCAGAGGCCACCTCACCATAGAAGCTTCCCCTTCTAGAAGCATAGAAAAGATGCTCGTTTTTCCCACGTACAAAAATCACCGCACCCTAGCTATAATGCATCTTGCAGAAACGTCGTAGTCTAGATTTAGAGCAGGGTGTAGAAATCAGGCATTGTTGCACCCTACGTATAGTGCAACCTGCAGAAATATTCCTTAATAGGGATTTTACAAAGGAAAATACAGCTTCTTCTCTCAGGGAAAGTTCTTCTCCCTTCTTTCTTCAGGAATTCGGGCTATTAGTCCTTTTAAAGACAAAGGATAACTTTACATCATTAATGGTCATAAGGGTGACGAAAATAATGTGTAACAGGCACGCCAAAAAAACATTGTTTAGGCCCCCAAAATGGCCATGGAAGGACATAAATATGTTCTGACATGAAAACTTAAAAAATAAGCCAGTTGGATTAGGTGGGTGGCCACCAATATCCACCTAGAAACTCTGTAGGGCTTCATACAACTCTGAAAGTATAGAACCCACAATTACAAAGGATTACAAAAGAACGTGCTGAACTAAAAACTATAAAGAGGAGAAAATTGGAATAGGTGGGTGGCCACCAATATCCACCTAGATCAATCCTCCCCCCTTAGGAAGAAATGGTCTCCATTGCATTGAGTGCCCCCCCCATCAGGTGAGAAAATTTTTGCTAAATTTGGCCCCAGGTGAGCCACTTGAATTGGTGTAGGAGCCACCCTGCCTTGAAAACCCGACAAAGATGGATCCTCTGTTGGTGAGTTCCCTTGACCCATTTGTCCACTATATGATTAGTGGATGCCTGTTCCATGCAGTCAAAATTGAGCTTTGTTGGTGTCAACGGTTATGCGATCTCTGAGGTGTCCAATAATGGTGGAAAATATGGTTGAAGGAGGTCCACATTGAACATTGGGTGCAAGCCAAGGAAGGGTTGAGTGTTGATCTAAAAAACATTGCTACCCATAACCTTGGTGATAGTGTAAGGCCCATAGCGAAGAGGGCATAACTTTCGATGGGGACCTGTAATGCACTCTTTCTGCAAATGTAACCAGAACTTGTATCCCACCTGAAACTGGTTCGGT
>SNQJ01S0022178.1:56411-67660 GCA_010110895.2 Picea sitchensis | reverse complement strand
CAAGGCTCAGGTTGTAAGTTTCACTTTCAATTAATTCAATATAGTAATATTTCCCTTTCCCATAAAGATGATGTCACTTTATTACATAATTCCTTGATCATATGTATAGACTAGCTATTGAATATATTAATCTGCCTTTACTTCGATTGGTTTGTACTATTGTGATCTGAATGGCACAAGAGCATTGGAGCGAAGCTTGGAACAACAGATACCTAAGGAAAACGTTCATAAGGTATGTCCATGATCCTCATCTCTTAGTTCATTCAATAGGCTAGATCTAGGGAAAGTGTATTATTCTGTCTTGTTTTGTTCTAGATCCAGGTGGATCTAGGGAGATCGGTTTGTGTCCGCACTTACGGATTAATAATGAAACAACTATGGAGAGCCATGTTGTAGCTGTGTTGAACATAGGGAAGACTCTCATCCCATGTAAAATGATTCTTAGTGTTGTACATGCGCATGATGTGCATAATCATCTGATTGACGACCTCTGTTTGACCATCGATTAAGCGGTGGACAGCAGTAGATTTAGTGAGCTTAGTGTCCAATAGTGACGAGAGACTCTACCAAAATGTGTTGAGGAACCTTATGTACTGATATGAGGTGATGGTTTTTGGTATCCCAAAATGGACCCACACTCGTTCGAAGAAGATCTTGGTAGTATCTGCCGTTGTGATGCTCTTCTTGCAGGCTATGATAATGGCCATCCTCGAAAACCGATCAACCACCACAAATACACAATCATTGTTGTTCTTGGTGGACAAAAGGCTAGACATGTAATCCATCGAGATGGATTCCCAAGGCCTCTCGGGAGTAGGAAGAGGGGTGTATAAGCCTTGCTTCTTGATGGCTGGATTGGAAATGGCAGAAGTAGTGCAAGATTTGATATACTTGTTGACGTCTTGTCGAAGTTTTGGCCAATAAAAATGTTTCTGTAGAACAACCACAATTTTATCCATGCTAAAATGTCTTGCCATCCAACTGTAGTGAGCCTCCCAAATCCTCTTTGCACGCTCGTTTGTGGGAACGCAGAGGTGGCCCAGATGGCATAACAGTCCATCCTCGATGTGAAAATCAATGACATTTTCTCTTGTACCCAAGAGCTGATAGGTGGTGGAGAAGTCAGTGTCACACTGATAAAGTTGGGGCCACTTAGATGCCTCATGCCCATAGGAATGGAGCACTGTGGTGAGTGTAGGAACAAGTGGGCGACTGAGACAGTCATCGACAAGATTTTTTCTCCTTGTTTTATACTTGATGTTGAGATGGAACTGTTATAGGTATGTGGACCACTTTTGATGGCGGTCATTCTACAACTTCCCTTGTGTTTGTATGAACTGCAGAGGCTTGTGATCATTGTGGATGATTGTCTCCTTTCCACCAATGACATGCTTGAACAATGGAATACATTTATTTTTCATAGGTGGGGTATTTTCGGACAATATTTGAGAGTGTCTCACTATGGTATGCTACTGGATGAACATGCTGAGTGAGAACTGCACCGACATCATAATCGAAGGAATCAATCTCAATCTCGAACGGTTGTTGCATAACAGGTAAGGAGAGTACTGGATTTGAGCACAAGCGATGCTTCAGATCTTCAAATGCTCGTTGTTGTGCCTTCTCCCATGTGAATTTTTCCTTGCCACCGCCATTGCTTACATGGCTGAGTGCCCATGTAATATGGGATAATCCCAACACGAACCTCCAGTAGAAGTTGACAAGTCCCAAGAAGCTCTAAAGCTCGATTAGTGTGGTCGGGGCTAGCCAGCCATGAATGACTTGGATCTTAGCTGGATCCACATGTACCCCATGCTCGTCAACGATGTATCCCAAGTATTGGACCTTGTTCATGCCAAAGGAGAATTTTCCCAAGTTGGCATATAGCTTGTGCTGCTGTAGAGTGCCCAAAACCTACTGAATATGCTGCATGTGCTCCTTCCAAGTTCTATTGAAGATGAGGATGTCATCCAGATATACCACCAAAAAAGAGTTGGTGAAGGGTCTCAATACATCATCCATCAATCTCATGAAATTTGTTGGTGCATTTGTTAAGCTAAAGGGCATGACCAACCATTCGAAGAGACCTTCTTTATATTTAAAATTTGTGTTCCATACATTAGTAGGTTCGATGGGAACCTGGTGGTAGCCATACTTTAGGTCAATCTTGCTGAAGAACTTTTCCCCCTTGAGTTGGTCAAGAAGGTCATTAATTTGGGGAATTGGGTATCGGTTCCTGACTATGATTTTGTTTAGTGATCTGTAATTAGTACATAGCTTCCAGGTCCCTTCTTTCTTCTACTCCAGCAAAATCGAACTTTCGCAAGGGGAGGAGCTGGGTTGGATATGCCCCTTTTTAAGAATCCCTTGGATATGGTGCTTGATTTCCTAATTTTCCATCATCGAGCAATGATACAATGGTCCAATAGGTAACGAGGCACTGGGGGTTAGATAAATTGGATGCTTGACTTGGCAGTGTGTCGATACCCAGTGGGTGAGGAGAATATGTCTCTGTACKCTTCCACGATCCCGTCCACTTGCTTCTACTRCAAATAGAGGCTCTATGTAGAGGTCACGGATGTGGCAACAACCTTCTGCTTACTGTGAACACAGATCATAAATAAGACGAACTTCCCGGTATATGAAATGACCTTACTACATTTCTTAGCAGAGATTAAAGAAATATCGGTAGGCGGCGCTACCTCTAGTATCTTGTACAATTTTCTACCCAAAGTAATAATAACATTGTGGGGTATAGAATCATACACAACATATCACTTCAAAAAATATGACTAGCCTAAAATAACATCACAAACTTCAAGGGGAGGAATATCACACAATACCTCATCTTTGAAGGGCTTGATGCTGTCGAGAAGACAACACTGTTGACTGACGTAGAGATCTCATCCTTGGAGAAACCAGTCGATGGTGTAGGGATGTGGGTGCGGTGTTATTGATAGTTCCAACCGCTTGATGACCTCTGTTGAAATTATTTTCTTCTGATTACCACTATCAACAATGAAATGCAACGGATTTCCCTTTACCCACATATGTGAGTGAAAAAGGTGTTCCCCTTCCTCTCGTTATTCTGGTTCACTTGGTTGGACTTTGGTGGTAGAGAAAGTGGCACTGGGTTCGACATTGATGATCCACTTCCCACTTTTTAGATTTGATTCAGAGTTAGAATCTGCCTCTGACTCATAATATTTCAGCTCAGCCACCAGTGACTGCTTGGAGCGACATTCTTCGGTGTTGTGCCAAGGGATTTTATGGTATTCACATCATTTTCCCATGTCCTTCTTCGTCTTCTCATTACCCTTGTTGGGTTACAGCTTGGATTGGTTGTCCTGAGAGCGACCATATTTTCTCTGTCCCTTGTTGGGTTACAGCTTCGATTGGTTGTCCTGAGAGCGACCATATTTTCTCTGTCCCTTGTTTTGTGGGTTGGGACCGTCTTTTCCCTGCTTCAGCTATGAGGAGTTTGCAGATCCAAACTCTCACTTCGTCTGCTTAAATTTATGCTTGATATTGACAACATATATAGAAGCCACACCGAACGATGCGATGTCCAAAAAATCCATTTCTATTTGAATGTATCTATGCAGACAACTGTGGTATTTGAGCACCAGATGTCATTCAGAGTCTTTGATACCCAATTTGGTGTGCAGGGTATGGAAAATATTGGTGAAATCTGGTACTGTCTAGTCTCTTTCCTGACGCAGCGTGGTCCCTTGTGTACTAGTCCTTGTAGCTTCCAATAGGGTAGTACTGTTCTTTAATAACATCCCTGAAGGAATCCCATGTGGGGGTGACCGCAAATATTTCATATTCCTCTATGGCCCTTTTCTCAGAGTAAGTATCCCACCAATCCTTAACATGGGGGATGACCTTGAGGAGTGTAAAAGTAATCTTTTCCCAGTCGAAAAAATTGTGGACCAAACAATACCCTTCGAGTAGATTCAACCATTTATCTACAACATCCGCATTTATCAGTCCTTCAAATAATGGAATATCAAAATTTACTTGTACCTTGAAGGGGGTTGCATGGCCACTTGATGAAGATGTGTTTCCTGTGGGAAACCACCAAAGGATCTGTGCAAAGTTGTCCATCATTTCATTCCTTTGTCGTGCAAGGGATTCCTTGAGCAACATTTTAAAAGGATCTCTTGCTCCATCATCTTTCTTCTCGTCACCCATGGGTTGTTTTCAGGCTCGGCATGGTCGATCTTGAAAAGGATCGATTGGTTCGAGTCCCAACTTCTTGTACCCAGATCTTGTCGGGGACATGCATGGAGAAAAATAAATGAAGAGAAGACCGCTCTGATACCACTGATCTGGATTTTAGAGCGGAACAAAAGGAATAAGAGACTGAATACAATAACACAAATATATGGAGGACAACAACATATATCCAATGAACAATAAATTCTATTGAATAAATAAAATAGGTTGAAACTATAAAACTGCATAACTGGAAACAATTTGCTCGAATGGTGGTAGCTATCTCTGAGAAGAGATGTGTCTTGCTATGCGCATTCGTCTGAGAAAAATGATTAAAATGAGGCTGCAAAGGCCTTTTTAACATTACTCATGAATTCCAAAACCCTAGACATCCAAAAACCTAACCCTAGGAGACGAAACGCCAAAATTTATGTGGGCCTCGATGGGTAAGTTGGTACCTCAACTTCCTGGGGTCGTGACTTTTGCATACGACCTTCATTTTAGGCGAGTGATAACCCATTGGAAATGTATTTTCGAGAATTACACATTATGTCATCAAAATCTGACTCCGTCTATAGTTTGACTATGGCACGCCAAGAAAACACTGTTTAGGGCCCCAAAACGGCCTTGGAAGTACATAAAGATGTGATGACATGAAAAATTAAAAAATAAGCCTGTTGGAATAGGTGGGCGGCCACCAATCTCCACCTGGAAAATGTGTAGGGATTTATGTAGCCCCAAAAGTGTAGAACCCATAATTTCAAAGGATTACAGAAGAAGGTGTTGAACTAAAAACTGTCAAGAGGAGCCAGTTGGAATAGGTGTGTGGCCACCAGTATCCAACTGTATCATTTTCTTCCAATTGTTCTTTAAGTGCTTCTTCGATTCTTTTGTCTTCTTTAACTTGAATTTTTAGATTAGAGATCATCTACTCCAATTCTTCAGAGTTGAAATTTTGTGTTTCCTTTTTTTCTTTTTAGTTCTACCTGAGTGATTTGTTTTTCTTATTTTCCTTTTTTATAACATCTAGGGCACTCAACAATTCTTCTTTGTAGTCAAATTCTGCCTCTTCATATTCTTCTTCTGTGTCTTATTTATCGAAGTTTTCTATTTCCATGAATAAAACTCTTTCTGTCTCAGTTTTATTGACTTCATCTTCGTCTGATCATGAGGAGCCGTCGCCTTTGGTGCATAAACTTTTCTTCAAGACTTTATTTTTGGTTCTTTTGCCTTTATATGTTTTTTTTTCTATTTGAATCATCTTCTTCATTTCTTTTCTTTATCTTGTGAGGACATTAGTTAGCAAAATGATCAATACCATCACAATTAAAACAAATCAATGGAATCTTACCTTTATATCTGCCACCGGTTCCCTTTTTCAGTTGTATGACAAAGTTGGCTACTCCTTTATCGTCTTCAGAGATGTCACTGTTGGTGCTATATTCTTTTTCCTTTAGCTTCCCTTTTTCTTTGACTTCTTGGATGCTTTGAATGCTACTTCTTTTATACCTGGATTCTCCTGTTCAGTTCTCATTTCATATGCTGTGAAGATTCCATGTAGTTCATCCATGCTTATTGAGTCCAGATCTACTCTTTCTTCTAGTGTTGAGATCTTAGGATCAAATCTCATTGGAAGAGATCTTAGTACCTTTTGAGCAATTATAGATTCATCAACTTCTTCTCCCAATCCTATGATTTCATTCACTGTTTCATCAACTCATAAGAAGTAAGCTACAATATTCTCATCTTCCTTCATCTTTAGCTGTTCAAATTGACCTTTGAAATTTTGAAGCTTTGTTGCCTTGAATTTTGCATCTCCTTCATAAATATTATGAAGTTTTTCCCAAATCTCTTTAGCGGAGCTGCAATGCATAACTTTGACATATACCGAATAAAAAAGACCATTCAAAAGTGCATTTTTGGCTTTTGAATTATTTAGACTGAGTTTCCTTCCGTTGTCATTTGTTGGTGGAACTGTTGGTTCTTTATATCCATCTACATCTGATTGCCAAACCTTAAATCCATGTGTTTGTACATATGTTTTCATCCTTCTGCTCCAAAATGCAGAGTTCTGTCCATCAAACTATGGTATTCCATTTTTATACATACTGTTGCTCTCCATGATCTACCTTTCAGTGGTTAAAATGATTTCTAAAGAAGCATGCTCTGATACCAATTGTTGGATTACTGAGAGGGGAGGTGAATCAATAACAGAGTTTTTTAATCATTTTAACCACAATATGCAAGTGTTATTTATCTTTATGATCATTATAACATTATCATCCAATAAGTGTAGAGTAAATAAACTATAAACAATGAACAATCATACACATGCACAATACACCAATATTTTTAGGTGGAAACCCAATGCGGGAGAAAATCACGGAATGCTTTTTCTTATATGTATTTAAGAATTACATTCATTGGAAGCACAAGCTTCCTTTGTTCTCCTGTTGTAACTGAAAGGGGGCTCTAACCCCCTATATTTTTAGGCTACATCCCCCTATGTTCTTCGACTACAATCAGAAGGTGGCTACAACCACCTATCCTTGCTCCGTCCTACCACCCTGAAATATAAGTGAAATGATGAAACCATTACCACACTATCACTGTGAGATATACCAATGTAAACCTGTACCAATCTGTGCCAACAACCTATAACCAACTTGTACCAAATACATGTGATCAACCTGTACCTGTAACCTTCCTGTACCAACAAAAACCCAACTGGTACACGACCTGTCTGTGCTCCAGCTTGTGTATGTACGCTAATTGTATGTAGTGTATCCTGCATATGCACACACCCTGTCTATACTACAACCTGCGTACGTCTTCTAAAAACTAGGGTTTTCTCTTTCTTGAAAAAACCCCGACCCTTTGTTGCCTCTGTTACATCAACCTACAACCTATCACTGTGTCTAGATTGCAACCGTGCACTATGCATGCATCCTCATACATATCCCTTAACCAAGTGCATCTATGTCTCTCTAGTCATGTGCCATACAAGTATCTATAATCATGAACAAGTATAGTAACCCTAAAATGGACTAGACATCAAAACCTTACTAATATACAATATCTCAATACATCAACCACTTTACAAATAAAAGCTCTCAACCAAGTACCACAAAAACCATTAACCATATGCCAATAAATAGAATATATGTCTCAACACCAACAAGATGTACCAATGGAAATATATTAATTATACCAACACTGCATTTCTGTAGATCCGACTTATACAGTAAGTGCCATGCAACCAATAACCTCTCTAGGGAAAATACTCAAACCCCCGTGACCATATCTCATGTAGACAACAATATCCAACTACACATAGAAATAATACATACTTTTTGAACTTGAAGGTAGATCTGTTGTACCTGATTACTATGGAGTTTCCTGGGATCTTTCTTTCAGACTCTAGAGACTCACATCTTCATCTTCTCAAGTTTTCATGACTTTTTCCCAACTATACACAACTGTTCTTTCTTCAACATGCGTATGTACCGATTTGTTCTCCTTAATCCTGCATATGTACACACTCTGTTCCACTGTAGCTCACGTACACCTCAAAACTAGGGTTTTTTAGTATTTTCTGTAATTCTGAAACTTTCACCGTCAACCCTTCGTGCTACCTTAGACTTGCGCAACTTCAGATGTATCAATGAGTACCTATAATAAACCTTACACAATAATAGATATTCAATGTGCTTAATAAGTGCTACTAGGAGAGCCTTTCTCTCTTATTTATACTTCCATGTATCTTCCTCAAGGGGTTACCTTCTAACAAACTTAACCCAATTTCCTTCTTTTAGGGCTAACCCACTTCTAACCCACTTTGCTAAAAATAGTAAATTCTCCAATTCTAGTTGCAACAAATTTATTTTTAATTATTTTCTTATTGAAACAAATTAACCCATGATTAACTCCTAGTTTCACCCACTTGACTAGTCAATTTCTTCTAGGATCTTCTAGAATAATTTGACTTCTTTGACCTTCTAGATAACTCATGAGGGTTCTCCAACTTCACAAGGCCATAACTCTCTAACCGTGAAGAGTTATGTGACGTTCCACATATCACTGGAAATGGCATGACATGCACTATCCATCTAGAATAGTCTTACCTGCAAAAACATCAATCTTCATTCCATTATACATCAATCAAAATGAAGTCACTTAACCATACTGTTGGGGCTATCACAATTTGCTACCAGACTAGATTCAAGGGTTGACATCAATGAAAACCAACCCAATTAATCAACATACCACCTATCTCACAATTCATGAAGGTCAATGATGTAATGGATAGAAAAGAAAAAAATTATATGATAGTGCTAGTCAATTATTAAATGTTAGAGGCCTTTAGGATACAAAATTGATAGTTGTTTATATAGATAGAGCTTCAATGATGATTAGACATGAAAATTGATTTGTCTCATTTAAAAAAAAAACACTCCAAACCTTATTATAGTTCATTGCGTAGCTCATCGTGAGTCTTTAGCAACAACATATGATTCTAAGAAAGAACTAGAGTTAGTAAATGTTGAAAAAATAACAAACAAGATATATTCGTGGGTTCAAAACTCACCAAAGAGAAACAATGAACTGAATGATTTGCTTAAAGTCATGCAAATTGATGTTCTTGACATTTTACATATACGGTGAGTGAAATTTATCCAGGGGAGAAGTTATGATAAGGCTTGTGAAGATTATACCAACAATTCTAATTTTGTGGAAAAATGAAAAAAAACTTCAACATGGTATGATAAGACATGAATTTACTCCATTCAGTTTTTTTTTGTATGATGGTTGATGTGTTGGGTGAATTGAACAAGTTGAACAAGAATTTTCAAGAATAAAATGTAGACATTACAACTGTTGGGTTGGTTCTTTGGTTGGTTCTTGAAGTAACTATAAGAACATTGTCTAGATGGTTTTTGAGAAAATAAACATTTGTAGAAGGTACAACCTATCTTTCAATTTTTTTAAGTAATTCTCAATATTGATATATTAAAATTAAAGATGAAGGGGTAGTTATAGATAGACATAAGTTACAACACATCACTATTCTCATTATGGAGATTGATTATTGTGGTGAACCAAGCCAATTCACCACGTAAATACCCAATGTAGGTAAGACAACAGGTTATAACCCATAAAGGATAATATATTAAATAATGTATATGAATATAAGATATATGAATACAATGAGAATGAGGGCCCGTTTATATATCCTTATAGGGGGTTCCCTTTCATGAATAGAGACGTCCTTTAGATAAGACACGAATTTTGATTTATGATGTGTTTAATTATTATATTTACTTATTATTAATTATATCTATTTCTATAAATATTGTGTTCATAACACTGCCTTCCCCTTAAAAATGCTTTGTCCTCAAAGCATACTTTATGGAAGACTTATCTCTTGTTCTGGCTTGTAATTATTGTCTCTTTTATTATTCATTCCTGAGTTAGTGATCGTTGAAGACCTGAGACGATATGATCTTCTAATCGCTGAGCAAAACTGTCGAATTGTAAACAAGTCTTCCCACCCTAATTCGATCTTCTGCAGAACTTGGTGTTTATAGGGTTCTTGGAAAAAACTTGATGTATTTCAGCTCTCATGATAGCTTCTACTTTGAGCACCACTTGTAGTGGAAGTAATCTTCTTCGACATATCGGTCATTTGTTCTTGTTGATACTTTGATTGGTTGAAGTATCAACTTTTGTGATTAGGATGTCGATAAAGCATCCTTGCAACTTGATCTTTACTTCATATACTTGTAGCTTTTTCTTGATTAACTTTTGGAATTGAGTCTTCTTCGTACCCTTGGCTTGTTTCTACTTCGACATTTGAAGACCTCTTTACATCAGTTGGATTTTTATCCTTTTGAGTTGTAAGGTTGATTGCGTCTATATTAATTCCTTTATCCACAGTTGGAAGTTTTACATCTGAATACTTTTCTAGTTCCATAAGTTCAATCATTGTCTCTTTATCAACCAATGCTTCCTTGTTGATAAGTTGTTCTAACTTGTTATGTAGTGAATTCTTATCACTCTTTAACTTCTTAATTGTGAGTAAACTTTGATTATGAATCTTTAGGCATGAGTTTTCTTCCTTATCTGATTTGTCGACTTTGTTCTTGTCTTCCTTCTCATATTCTTCTTCTTTCAACATTCTAATTTCTTCCAATAATCTTTGATTAAGGTTCTTTAAATGCGATGTTTCTTTATCTTTTTCCGATGATTTCTTTCCAAGGTCCCGATTTTCTTGTTCCAACTTTGAAACACATTATTTTCTATCCTTTGACTTCATGATTTTTGTAAGTAGTTTCTGATTATGATTTCTTAGGCGAGAAATATTTTTGTCTTTTTCAATGATGATCTTGTCACTTTCTTTCTGTCGATCCTGCAACTTTTGTATTGATTTATGGTTATCTTGAAGGATCACTTCTGATATGTCCTCTAGGTCTTCTGATGATGGAGATTCTGAAACCGACTTCATTGTAATGTCTTGCAATGTCATTTTCTTCTTCTTATAAGAAAAAGTCAAAAACTTTCTCCATTTGTTGAAGATAAAAGTACCCAATGTATCCACCCAAGTTGACCCTAGAATTATATCAACATTTTCTTGATATATTGATACGACATTGAATTGAGCTATGAATTTGTAATCACCAATAGATAGTTGTAGGTTTTTAATGTCATATTTCTCATCGGAAAGACACATGTCATTTTCAATTATATTTGGTTCTAAAACCATTCATTGGTCTGCCAGGTCAACATTAATGTGATTTTTTCTAGCGGTCGGGCAAATAACGATGTTGATATTTTTTCCTTGAATAATCCCATTAACTTTTAATAAGGGATCCACGTATTTTTTATAAGTATGAGGGAATCTTCCTTGTTTTTCACCACAAAACTCCATTTATATAATTATATGTTTGAACCTTGAAATGTAATAATAATATATACTACTTTTCTTCTCCCTTCTTTCTTTTTATCTTCACTTTCCTCTCTCCAATAAT